>JASCZW010015351.1:0-20775 GCA_034211315.2 Aedes japonicus | reverse complement strand
CATTCCGAATCGAGCGCTGAGCCGGTCTAGACGTACCGTGTCTCATCACGTTGCCCGTTAACAAGTGTTTTTTTTGCCTAGAGTGGTTTTTTTTCGTAAAGTTTAACGCAGTGACACAGGTGATAAGTGCCCGAGGAAGAAGCTCACCATAAAGTCTTAGTACTTATATGGTAGAGTCCAGCATAAAACATCAATCGTTGCAATAAATTAACGATCTCAAACAGCTACAGCTGTTGTGTAAGCAAGCGAACATCGAACATCGAACCGCTGAGGTTGTTGACGTCGTCCGCTGTGTCTAATTGTATAGCCAAGTGAACAGCTATTGTTGTAGAATTTTGCCTCGCAGCAGCGTGTGCGTTGTGTCTCCCCCGTAGAGGGGAGAAACTAATAAAGTCAATTAGGGTGGTAGGCCTGATTGTCACCACTAGTGATAAGTTTTTTTTCTCGATTTTTTTTTCTCTGCATGGTATTCGCAATTTTTTTTTAATTTTTTTTTTTATTAGCATTTAAATTGATTGATTGGTGAAGGGTTTTTTTTTGTGTGATTGTGTTTTTGCTTCCCGTGCATAGTTATGGCCTCTCCTGAGGTCAAAGTTACACGCATAAAGCACTACCACCCGTTCTCAAAGGGACCTTGGGTTGTCTTTTTTCGGCCCAAAGATAAACCGTTGAAAACTCTCGACATTTCAAGAGAGTTGCTGCGTAAGTATCCTGGTGTCTCTATACATAAAGAGAGGGTTAATAGACTGCGTGTAGAAGCGCCGAACTATGAAATAGCCAACAAGATTGCTGATCACGAAGTATTCAATATCGAATACTGTGTATATGTCCCTTCGCGAGATGTGGAGATCGATGGCGTTGTCTCTGATACGAGTCTGACGGTCGAGGACCTGAAACGAGCTTCTGGTTGTTTCAAGAACTCTAAAGTTGCTCGTGAACTTGTAACTATTCTGGATGTAAAACAACTACATTCAGCATCGTTGCAAGACGAAAAAAAGGTCTATCAACTTTCAGACTCGTTTCGGGTGTCCTTCGCCGGTTCTGTTCTCCCAAATTATGTTAAATTGGATGGAGCTTTTTTTCCGGTGCGCCTGTATAGACCGAGGGTATATAATTGCACCAACTGCAAAAGACTGGGACATTCTGCCAGTCATTGCGGAAACAAATTCCGTTGTGGCAAGTGTGGTGAAAACCACACTGAGGATTCTTGCACACAAGCTGTGCAGAAATGTGTTTATTGTGGTGAGAATCCTCACTCTTTGCAGCAGTGCCCACGGTACAAATGGCAATCCGATAAAGTGCAGCGTTCCATTACTGGACGCTCCAGGCAGACATATGCAGAAATGCTTAAGTCTGCAACAGCCGCTCAAGACGAAAACCAATTTTCGATTTTGTCAGCTGAAGAATCGGACTCTGACGTATCTGATGAAGGTGACTCTTCGGTGGTACACGCACCCGGATCCTCGAAAAGGAAACGTTCTTCTCCGAAAGTGCGCCGTAAGGTAACAAAAGTCACCTCCAAAAGACTGCAAAATTTCCAGGCAAATGGGGAACAAATTGTAAAACCGAGGGTTCCTATTACACCAATTCCTGGATGCAGCAAGGACTTTCCGCCATTGCCTATAACGAAAAATAACAATAAAATGCTACTCCTCAACCTTTTCAAAAGGAACCCAAGTCCGATCGAGGATTGATAGCTTTTTCGGACATTGTGGCATTCATTTTAGACATGTTCAATATTCAAGACCCTCTTAGAAGCTTAGTTTCTGCCTTGCTTCCGACATTGGAATCATACCTTAAGCAATTGACTGTTTCATGGCCCCTCATTGGATCGATCATATCTTTCGATGGATAATTCATCGAATCAGGTCGGAGATATGATCACTGTATTACAATGGAACTGCCGTAGTCTGGTGCCTAAACTAGACTCGTTCAAATTTTTAGTTCGCAATTCCGATTGTGATGTATTTGCTCTTTGTGAAACATGGCTTTCTTCAGACAATGAACTCAACTTCCACGATTTTAACATTTTACGCCTGGATAGAGACGATTCTTATGGAGGAGTGCTTTTAGGATCAAAAAGTGCTACCCTTTCTATAAAATTTCCTACCAGCTCTTTCAGGCGTCGAAATCGTCGCTTGTCAAATAACTGCAAAGAATAAAGACCTTTGCATAGCTTCAGTTTACGTTCCTCCTCGAACTTCTATTAGCCGCAGTCAACTCTGGAATTTAGTCTCTATTTTGCCGTCCCCTGTATTGATTCTGGGTGACATGAACTCCCATGGTACTGGGTGGGGGGACCTATATGATGACAATAGGGCGGCTATCTTTTACGATTTATGTGACGATTTCAATTTGTCAATTTTGAACACTGGTGAAGCGACACGCATACCTAAACCTCCTGCTCAAGAAAGCAGACTCTGACCTATCTTTCTGTTCCAGATCGCTTTCATTGGACTGTCTGTGGAAAGTCCTCAATGATCCCCATGGTAGCGATCACTTACCGATCATCATTTCTATTAAGTGTGGCCCTCATCCTTCAGAGCCGTCTCAAGTTCCGTTCGACCTAACAAGGAACATCGATTGGCAAAAATATGCAACGGCGGTAACAATCGGTACTGAATCCGTCGATACACTTCCACCGTTAGAAGAATATCGATTCCTTGCCGATCTGATCTACAAAAGTTCATTGGAAGCACAAAAAAGAAAAGTTCCAAGTGCACCCTTCAAAAGGAGACCAGCCACACCTGGCTGGGACGATGAATGCACAAAATTGTATTTGCAAAAATCTGACGCTTTCAAAGCTTTTCGTAGACACATGACTTCCACTCACTTCGAGGAATATTCAAAGCTTGAAACACAGCTAAAACAACTTGTCAAAGCAAAAAACGCGGTTATTGGCGAAATTTTGTCGAGGGACTCTCACGAGAAACCTCAATGACCACCTTGTGGAGGGTGGCTCGCAACATGCGTAACCGCTCATCTACTAATGAGAGTAATGAATACTCCAACCGATGGATATTCGATTTCGCGAAAAAGGTCTGTCCGGATTCTGTTCCAGCAAAACATATTCTTCGAGAAACGTCTCCAAACGGTGGCTCTCTGGACAGACCATTCACAATGCTGGAATTCTCTATGGCCCTTCTTTCATCAAACAACTCCTCGCCCGGATGCGATATGATAAAATTCAAACTTCTGAAAAATCTCCCTGATATCGCAAAAAGACGCTTGCTGGACTTGTTCAATTCCTTATTTCGAAACAACATCGTACCACCTGATTGGAGACAGGTCAAAGTGATAGCCATTCAAAAGCCTGGCAAACCCGCGTCTGACCATAACTCATACCGTCCGATTGCTATGCTTTCGTGCATTAGAAAATTGTTGGAGAAGATGATCCTTCGTAGGCTCGATCACTGGATCGAATCGAATAACTTGCTATCAAATACACAGTTTGGGTTCCGTAAGAGCAAAGGAACAAACGATTGTCTAGCGCTGCTTTCCTCAGATATTCAACTGGCCTTTGCGCACAAGGAGCAATTGGCTTCAGTATTCCTGGACATTAAGGGGCTTTTGATTCAGTTTCCATTGAAATCCTGTCAGAAAATCTGCAGAGATGTGGACTTCCTGGAATTTTAAATAATTTTTGTACAATTTGTTGTCAGAAAAGAAAATGATCTTCTCACTTGGAGAACTGACCACTTCCAGAATTAGTTACATGGGCCTACCCCAAGGCTCATGCCTCAGCCCTCTTCTTTATAACTTTTACGTCAAAGATATTGACAATTATTTGGCAGAACAATGCACGCTAAGACAACTTGCTGACGATAGTGTGGTTTCTTTAAGAGGCTCACATGCCGTCAACTTGCAAGGACCATTGCAAAATTCCCTAGATAACCTATCTTCTTGGGCTAGGAGTCTGGGATTGATTTCTCACCGCAGAAAACTGAACTGGTAGTGTTTACTAGAAAGCGGTACCCAGCTCAACTGCAGCTTAATCTTTGGGCAGAAACATTACTCAATCGTTGTCTTTCAAATACCTTAGGGTCTGGTTTGATTCAAAATGCACTTGGAATGCCCACATTACGTATTTGAAGCAAAAATGCCAGAAAAGGGTCAACTTTCTCCGTTCAATTTGTGGCACATGGTGGGGTGCTCATCCGGAAGACCTCATAACTCTTTATAAAACAACTATTCTCTCTTCTAGAGTATGGCTCTTTTTGCTTTCTCTCGGCAAGAAAAAGTCACCTTATAAAATTGGAACGAATTCAATATCGTTGTCTGCGTATTGCTCTTGGCTGTATGCACCTAACGCATAACATGAGTCTCGAAGTTCTGGCAGGAGTAAACCCTCCAGAATCGGTTTTGGGAGCTTTCGCTCAGAATATTAATCAAATGTGGAGTGAAAAACGCATTTGTAATAGACAATTTTGAAGAAATGATAGGGCTGAACACACAATCTCGATTTATGAGAATTTACCACCACTACATATCGTCGGATATGTGTCTTCCGTGCTATACTCCAGACCGTGCTCACTTCACCTATAGCAGTTCCTCAATTCATTATGATCTTTCCATGAAACAAGCATCTCATGGGATTCCGGATCAACTTCGTTCTATTATTATTCCGCGTATTTTTACTGAAAAGTACCAACACGTCAATTCCGAAAAAAGGTTTTTCACTGATGGGTCTCGCCTCAATGGATCCACTGGCTTCGGTGTCTTCAATGAAAACTCTAGCTCCTTCGACAAACTCCAGGAGCCTTGTTCTGTTTATGTTGCTGAGCTGGCAGCAATCAACTTCGCATTGGGGATGATTTCCAACATGCCCGCAGACCATTACTTCATCTTCTCGGACAGCCTCAGTTCGATTGAGGCTCTTCGGTCGACGAAACCTATTAAACACTCTTCTTATTTCCTTTCAAAACTAAGGGAACAGATGAGTGCGCTGGTCGAAAGATCATATTTGATCACCTTTGTATGGGTCCCTTCACATTGCTCAATCCCAGGCAATGAGAAAGCGGACTCTGCTCGCAAAGGTGGGCGCCCAGAAGGCGATTTGTATGATAGACAAAATTAACATGATGAATTTTTCTATTTAGTACGTCAAAGTACCCTTTCGAGTTGGCAAACTGATTGCAACTCCGAAAATCTAGGACGGCCGTTACGTTCCATCATTCCTATTGTTTCATCGAGGGCGTGGTTTAAGGACCTGCACGTTAGCCGTGATTTCATCCGTGTGATGAGTAGACTTATGTCCAACCACTACCAGTTAGATGCACATCTCTTCCGAATTAATCTCGTGGACAGCAATCTTTGCCGGTGTGGAAACGGTTATGATGACATCGATCACGCAGTCTGGCAATGCACGGATAATCACGCCGCCAGAACGCAACTATTGAATACCCTAGAGGCCCAAGGAAGACAACCTTATGTTCCTATAAGAGATGTGTTGGGATCCCGCGATCTGTGCTATATGCAATCGATTTATGTGTTTCTTCAAATGTCTAGTATAAGAATTTAATCTGCTTGTATGTATTTTTGTTCTTCTATTCATTAGTTTGTGTTTGTTTTGTTCCGACATCTGAGGAGTCTCATCGTCGCCCAATGGTAACCACATCCGGTAGAATACAAAATGGAGCCCTGACCATTACGCACCAAGTTATTGTGCTGGCGACAACTATCGGATGAGACTTAAGAATCCTATTTCCATGTTCCTCTTTCCAACCCATCCCAAAAAATGTCACCTGTTTTAACCTCGGGTAAACCGCGAGTAAACGGGCCACATCCCACTAATCCTAGTATTAAGTCATTACATTATACAAAAATCAATGAATTATCGGCTCCGTAAAGCTAACGCAATTGAGCCTCCCAAATAAATGAACTAGATAAAAAAAAAAAATTTCAGTGACAATAACTCTAGTGGTTGCCTTGATCAAGCAAATGCTTCATGTCAACTCAAACACAATAAACTTCAACTGGTGCGCCTCTAAAGGGCGAACACGAAATAATTGCGACACCGAGAATGTCATGCCAATTTTTCTTATAATGTTTAGAATCAAACCAAAATTTTAGGGTAGTTTTATACATATATTTACTTCAAAAATAAAAAAAAAAGTTAATCGATGGAGCCTTGAGTGTAAAATTGAACGCATTTTCGTTTGATGCCCTCCATCAAAGTCTTTGCAGTGTCACCCGGTACCAGTTTCTCAGTTTTTTTCCATTTTCTTAACATGTCCTTCTCGTCTTTGACTGTCTTCTTGCTCTTCCGAAGTTCCCGCTTCATCATTGCTCTATACTGCTCCACCGGGCGCAGCTCCGGACAGTTCATGTCCTTTGAACAAAATGGACAGAATTGGCCTCATACCACTCCAGGACACTTTTAGAATAGTGGCATGATGCCAAATCTGGCCAAAATAGCGGAACTTCGTCGTGCTGCTGCAAGAACGGCAAAAGGCGCATCTCGAGGCACTCAGATTTGTAGATCTCGCCATTTACTGTGCCCTTTGACACGAAAGGCTCACTCCTCAGTCCGCAAGAGCAGATGGCCTGCCAAATGAGATATTTGGAGGCGAACTTCGACATTTTCTTCTTCTTAAATTTGTCGTCCACATAGAACTTGCTCTTGCCGGTGAAAAACTCCAACCCCGGAATTTGCTTAAAATCGACTTTTATATACGTTTCGTCGTCCATCACACAGCAGCCATATTTTGTCAGCATCTTCTCGTAGAGCTTCCGTGCCCGAGTTTTAGTCGTCGATTGTTGCCGCTCATCGTGGCATGGGAAGTTCTGTACCTTGTATGTATGTAGTCTAGCTCTCTTCTTTGCATTCTGGACGTATTTCTGCGACATGCCGATCTTTTTAGCCAAATCACGGCTTGAGACGTTGGGATTTGCTTTAATCATCCGCTTCACCTTTCCCTCCGTCTTTTTGTTCTCCGGTCCCGGTTTTCTCCCAGCTCCTTTGCCGTGGTCCAACGTCAACCGCTCCTGGAATCGCTTCAACACGCTGGAGACGGTTGAATGGTGAATTTTCAACATTTTTCCCAACTTCCGGTGCGACAGGTCAGGAAATTCCAGGTGTTTGGAAAGAATTTATTCTCTCGACTCGCGTTGGTTCACCTCCATTTTCGTTGATTTTCGATTCAACGCGACTTCGAGTTTGACAGCATGTAAACAATACACATCAATGAGAAAGTGTGCAAAATTTGGTTGATTTTTACCCAATGGTAAAAAAGTTATGCCCTGTTGAATGTGTCGCAATAATTTCGTGTTCGCCCTTTAGTTGTCATAGCAGGAAACCAATGACAGCGTTTTGGTCCGGGGGACTGTTCAGTGGTTCAGTGGTAAAAACATCAAGATTCATATATGCTTCAAAAAGTTTCGATTTAAGGTAGGGAAGCGGAACCTATCTTGAGCTCAATAAGCAGACCTCCAGTGGAAATCGGTGAATATGCACTGAATACCGAACACTGAGTACACAAGTTATTAACAATTTATTCATTCATTTACCGTTAATCATTTAGCAACACACAAAAACTCGATTTTGATAATTTTCTTCCAATTTAATATGGAAAAGTTGCCACTGCTATGTATCCATTTTAATAATATCACGAAAAACATTAATCCCATCGGTGTACATATGTTAATCGTACTGATTTTAATCAAGAAAAAAATACAAACAAGTTAACGCTCTCCACTACTGCACCTAAAACTGAAGTAGATCATTTGACAGCACTTCACGTGTGTTGGGTAGCATGCATATAACCAAGACAAAATGAAAGGGTTTATTTGTTATTCTTCCATGAGAATATTGAAAACAAGACTTTCCATAACGTTGGGCATAGAATGCTCTATGAATGATTGAACACGCACACTGGCGTTGATGTGTATGCTATACAGTATGTGAGCAGTGCAACATCAAGCGATTACGTCGATTGTAAACACGGTTCAAAATAGGTGCAAGCGTATTTAAATTATTGTGAAAATTAATCCCATAGTTTTCTAGTATTTTATCACGTATACGTAGATTCTCGAGTGACTAGTGTAATAAGTGAAGTGTGATTTTTAAAGTTTGTGTAGAGAAAACTTGGAGTCTGGTTCGAGTATATTCCCTAGTCTAGTTAGATCAATACGATGAATTTGTAGTGCAAAAGTAAGAAAATGTGTTGAAAATTTGACTGCTCATTATTTTTACGAAATTTAAGACTCTGAAACGTTTTTGTAGCTCTTAATTATATGCAAGACCTAATTTTATTTGCCAAGATTATAAATCTTAGTTACTGCGTCCATTTATTGGAGAAATTAAACATCTTTTTACGTTTGAAGATGGATGGCTGCAGAATGTGATGGATATATGTACTATGATGAGAATAGGTTCCGCTTCCCTATTTTTCGAGGAAGTTATTCGTTATTATGAGTTAATGTTAAAATATGGACAATTGTCGAACAATTTCAAAGACTATTTAAATGAGGACTTATTTTCTAGTTATCACTTATTAATTTATGAGTGACGAAACTGATGCTATTGACAGCATTATTTCTTTAACATTTAAAGTTCGAAGATTCTTATATAGATAGGTAATGATCGACCTTACTTCAAAGATTATATCTGGAATTTCTTTGACTGAAGTTAAGCATTGAATCATTAAGCTAAGCTTTTACTACCCTAAGCGGAGATTTTTCGGAATCGAGGATTATTTTTAAATCTTTTAAAGGATTTTCTTGAACTTTGGAAGAATTTTCGAAAACTTCTTTGAAACTTTGATAAACTTCTTGAAATGTTTTAAACTTCTGTGCTAAACTTCAGGAAAGTTTTCTTACCGATTAGATCTCTCAAACAAAGTGAGCTGGAAACCAATTAACTGTAATTCATATGTGAATTTGTGTTCTAGCTCCTAGTACAGGGTGCAGGCAGAAAATAATGCGAAAATGTTCAAACTTGAGTATTGGATTAATTCGTGTAGCTAGTGACTAATTTCTGTAGGAAGTGTATTTGTTTATGTTTACTTTCAAGTGCTGCATCCAAACATTCTATTTTTTTATTGTAAATTCGTCAAAGTGTTCGCGAAAGAAGTGATCACCAGTTTGTTGCTCGCCCAGAAGAAGCCAGAAGAGATTGTCAAGGTGGTAGGTGCCATTTGGCAACCGTTTACCGCCATAAAAAGGGCCGCAGGATGGTCCGTGCAAAAATTGCTCGCAACCCGGTGCGTTCCATAAGAAAAACTTGCAGAGGAAGCCAATATTTCGGAGAAATCCATGCGGAGAATCATAAAAGAAGACCTGCATGCATCTTCCAGAGCCAGAGTGAAACGCCACTTGATTACGGACCGGGTCAAGGAACTACGAATGACTCGTTCCAAGAGATTGCTTACCTTGTTGAAGAAGGAAAAAATGATAATCCTGTTCTCCGACGAAAAGCTTTTCAGCCTCGATGCTGTAACAGCCGCACAGACCGGTCATTTACCGCGCAAAATGGAGAACGTTCCGGAAAAAGTGAAATTCCAAACCAAACATCCGGCTGGTGTCATGATGTTGATGTTTGGCTTGATGGCGTCCAACGGTTTGAAAATGCCGCCTGTTTTCATTGATAGCTGGAGTTAAAATCAATACCGAAGTGAAGGCCAACTTCTTTGAGGACCAAAACGTTGTCCTACAGCAGGATGGAGCGCCGTGTCACACGTCCAATCGAACCCAACAATGGTCGAACGATAACATAAAGTTTTGGCCGAAGGATTTAAGTCCCCCTAGCAGTCCAGATCTTAATCCGTTGTCAGCCATAACACGCACATGGCAGTCGATGTCGAAGGACTACGAGGATATTATTAATAAAAAAGGAGGACACATTGAATAAATTTGTTAAGAAGGACTTTATAAAGATAACTGCACTCGAATATCTTGATATTATTGCTTGAGTTAAAAATGGGATTTGAAAGAAATAGAACAAATTTTCGCATTATTTTCTGTCGCACCCTGTATGATACGAACAATTGGGAAGGTGGTGTTTAATCATATTTTATTATAACTAGAAATAAGAAGAAAAATTAGTATTTTCCATGTAATTTAAACTATTCGTTTGCTTATCCTGACATAAACGCGTATTTCATCTACGATGTGCAGACTTCTTCAGTGTCCCGTACTAATAACTTGACCCAAAGTCGAGTTATTTGTACGAGACACTGAAGAAGTCTGCACATAGTAGACGAAATACGCGTATCTGTCGAAGATAAGCAAAGGTATTTGGAATTAAATGGAAAGTACCAATTTTTCTTCTTCTAATTTCTAGTTACAGGTATTCACTAAACAGCACAAACTCTCCAGGATTCATATTTTACTTATGATGTCATGAGTAATGAATATCATTTTGGTCATATGAATGATATTTTACGGACTACTTCTTCGGTTCGTCAGTGATTATCTCTTGAATTACAGGGATCTCACCTGCTCTTTTTCAAAACTCAATTCTAAAATTTTATGAAGTTTCCTCCTAAACTTTTGACAATTTTCCTAATAAACTAATTGGCACTCACTCCTTATTTTCTTTAAAATTCCCAACTCACAACCAAACCATACTTTTCCAGAAACATTTTGATAAGTTTTTTCCTTAACTTAGTTACTTTCTTAACTTCTGATAAATCCCATGTTGAACTGCAAGAAAAAAATTCGAAGACATAGGGAAAAGTCTCCTCAATTTTTTTTGGAAAATCTTCTTGATTTCAAGATATTGTCTTCTTGAACTCCTGAGAAGTTTGATCCTGAATTTTTGAGAAATCTCTTATGTTTCTGGAAAGTTTATTCCTGTTCTACCTAAACTTGTTCTACCTAAACCTAAACTAAAAAACTCCATTCTGCAATTCTGAAATGTTCGATTCTGAACTTGAGGAAAGCTCTCTAGCACTTCTGGATTGCTTCCAACTAAACTTTTGAGAAGTCCTCTTCTGAGCTTCAGAGATGTTCTTTCCCGAAATTTTTAAATTACTACTTGTACCTAAAGGTAGATCCCGTCTGGAATGCTTCTTACTGAAATTCAGGTAAGATTTTCCTGAGGTTATTCTTTTAAATTTCCGATAAGTCCCATCCTGAACACCGAGAAATGCTACCGAAGCTTTAGGAAAGTCCAGAAATTTTAGGAAAATTCCCTTAAATTTGTTGGAAGTTTCTTCCTGAGCTTTTGGATTTTTTTCCTGAAAAGAAATTCTTGCTCAAACTACTAGTAAGTACCCCTATGCTTCTGAAAAGTTACTTTCTGTTCTTTGAAGAGTTGTCTTTCAGAACTTCGAGAAAGACTCTTCCTGAAATTCCAAATGTTCTCTTCTGTACTTCGGGAAGCTTTCTAGCACTTCTGAGAAGTTCCAACTAAAAGATTTTCCGGAACTTCAGGGAAGTCCATTCCGAAACTTTATCTTCTGAACCTCTAGAACGATTTGTCCTGAGCTTTGTTTCCGAATTTTTGAGAAATTATAGGCAGTGCCCTCCTGGTTACTGTCTTGAAATTCGGGAATTTTTCTCTGATGGTTTATGAAAAGTTCTATCTTGAATTTCTGAAGATCTACCATCTTCTAGGATGTCTTTTTTCCCTAAACTTCTTCCAGAAGCTCTAAGAAGTCATCTTCTGATTTTCGATGAAGTTATTTTAACTTCTGGGAAGTATGAACTTGGAATTCAGGGATAATATCTCCTGTTTTTATGTTGGATTTTTTCCGCTTGAACTACTAAAAACTGCTTCCTATTCTTCTGAAAAACTTCTGTCTGACCTGCGGAAAAGTTTTTTTTCGAGAAAGTCTATTCTGAATCTTCTTGGAACTCTGGAAATTCATCCTCTGAAATTTTTGCGATTTTCCCTAAATTGTGGGTAGTTTCTATACATTCTTAGAAAATTTTACAGTATTCGGTAATTTTTTACCAAACTTTCAACAGCTGACCGTTCAGTTATCCGATTCACCGGATTTCTGTGAAATATTGCAGTATTCCGGTGAACAAATTAACGGCACTTGTAAAATTTTACCGAAATCCGTTAAATCGGATTACGGAACTTTTCAGCTGTTAAAAGTTCGGTAAAAAATTACCGAATACTGTTTAATTTTCTAAGCGTGTACCTCTAGAGTATTAAAGACTAATTGAATTAACCAATTAACTCGATGGTACATTTCCAAACCCCAGGTGCAAATGTACCGAAATGATGCGCTTAGAGCTACTTGAGAAAAAATAAAGTTCTATGAATCACTTTAAAATCTCATAACTTTTACTGTTTTCTTGGTCTCCATCGACTGGGTTTGAGAGCTTATGTTAGGATCACAAACTATTTTGTTCAAAGGAGAAAATAAAATCTAGTTTTTGTTATTCCGACCCAATGCGCATTGGTGAACCAAATGAATCGCGTTCTTGGTCAATGTCATACCAACTCTTCTTAACATTTGTTTTGTATTTATTACTGTTAGGGCATACAACAACTGTCCACTGAAAATTTGTAGTATACCCCTGTTTACTATTACTATTAGCATCTTAAAGCTTGATCACCATTTGTCAAGAGA
Organism: Aedes japonicus; assembly: GCA_034211315.2. Classification (NCBI taxonomy): domain Eukaryota; kingdom Metazoa; phylum Arthropoda; class Insecta; order Diptera; family Culicidae; genus Aedes; species Aedes japonicus. The sequence continues at coordinate 8,248 of JASCZW010015351.1, read as the reverse complement.
ACAGTCTGAGACGTCTGCGTCTCCTAGTCAGGCAAAATTGAGTTCTAGCCAAAACTTCCGCCTGTAAGACCGTTGGGTAGTTTCCCATCGCCACATGGAGCACCATACTGCAAAAATGAGCGTTGTAGTTTAACGTTTACCCATTGCTTGGAATAGAGTCTTGGGGTGCGTAAGCCGTTCCCTGCCTTATCAAATGGAAAGTTAAATTCATTGTATCCATTTTATTAATCATTGCTAAATGGAAAAAGGATTCTTTTTTTTTTGTCTGTGAGCTGTAGATGAGAGTGGGCCGTCGTTTATTTTGATAAATTACCATGCTTCGTCGGTCCCATCTACCGAGAAACACAGAAATTTTCCAAAAACTTGCACTCTTTCACGGAATTTGCGTCTTGAAAGCAAGACCATGCTGGAGGAACTCAGATTAGGGGAAAAAAGAATTATTGCCTAATCAAAAAGTAATAATTAATAATACTAAAAAAGTCATTCTTTCAAGAAATTGAAAAAGCATTCAATGATAGTTTCTCCGTAATTCAGCACAAAAATCATCCAATCTCCTACTCCTACTCTGAAAAGCCGTCAGATCCCTATCAAACTGTCCACGGCAAGATCAAAGCTTCGGACCCCATCAGGTACCTTCGGGGAAGAAATCACTTCCCTTCAAAGAGTTTTCATAACTCGAGCAGGGTAGCCAATTTTGAGTTGCCTTGCCGTTCAATATTCCTCGAAATTTTCCAACCGTCCGTTGGCGGAGTGGAGACATCGTCATCAATCCCCGAGAGACAGGCACCATACCGGTTCTAGCGTAGGCTTTTAGTCGCACTTGCCATTAGCTGTGTACACCACCTCCTTCTAATAACCTAATTGATACCAGAAGGACATGGGACCGGACCGGACCGGACCAGGTGGTGTAGAACGCGGTACTCGGGGATTTTGAAGAACAGAGAGCCCCGTGTCTGGAGGGAAGTATTTGTCTTTCGGCACTCTAATGAATGATAATTAAATTTTGCCTCCTCCGTCTCGCGGTGAGGTAATTGATGAGCGAGTGCCAGAGGGGGCTCGGTGGGGCGGCTGTGTCTCAGAAGGATAGGAAATCGATCTCAAACTGAGCACGGTGTAGTCTCTGCACAAAAGGGAGGAAAGTGTTTTCCTTAATGCTGGCTGCGATAGGTTTTCGTGTTGGCTTGTCTGTTTGATTGGTGGGTGTTAATCAACTTACTGATTGATTTTTTCATGTTTAAGGGGTGTTTAAGGAGTGAGATTATGGCTTTGCCTGTCGTCTGATGCAAATAAAACCGAAGAGAGTGGAATGGGGTCTTTCGTTCGAGCACCATGGCGCAGCTATAGCGAAAGAACCAGTAATGAAAAACAAGCTCGTTTCTTTTGGATTTTGGGAATAAAATGAACGTTAGCACCAGCGATCGAACTAGGTTGTGAAGTGTCGGTCAAAGATTTTTTTTTTGGGGACAACAATTAAATAAAAAGGTGGATTTTATCATAACGTGTTTTGTATAACAGATTTATTAAATATATAGATAAATAGTACACGGAAAAAAAATCCGTTCCCGGATCCATGAACTGCAGTCATGTATTCGAGAACAAGCAAAAATACACCGTGATCTGAATCACGTAATCGGGAACTAGTTCACGTTTTTGGGTTAAAATCATGAAAACGTGAACTAGTTCACGGTCCGTTTTCATTTTCGTGAACGCTTTTGTTTCTGTGTAGAAACAAGAGATAACTAAAAGGAAGGAAAATAGAAGAAGTTTGTAAATTAATTGGACTACCATCTAAAATCGCTTCTTCATATTAATTGTGTTCGTCGCTGATCTGGTCATTTTGTTAATGTTCGCCTAATTGCCTTGTTGAATTCCAAAATCATGTCAAACATCAATTTGGAGCCCAAATTGGCAGTTCCTTATCCAAAAATATATTTTTCAAAAGCGTTCAATTGAGAAACATGGGCTTCCCTGATCCCCCTGGATATTCGACTGGCTAAAGTCACACTTTGGAGAGCGTTCGTACAGGTGAACTCTGCACATTCCAGAACATTCGACGTCCCATCTGGAGTTCCACAGGGTAGTGTACTGGGACCATTGATCTTCGTCCTGTTCATCAATGATTTGTGCGAACTTATATCACCTTGGAAACTGCTCTTTGACGACCTCAAAATCTTTCTAGTCATCAAGTCGATTTTGACCTGTATTGCCTTGCAAGCAGACATCGATGTCCTTTCGCAACGGTGCAGTGAAAACGGAATGAATGTGAATAGCAATAAATGTAAGGTGATCACTTTTAGCCGCTGTTCTACGCCGATCAACCACCAGCACACTATCGATGCTATTTTGTTGGTCCGTGTACAGTCTATAGGTGATTTAGAAGTTATCATGGATTCCAAGCTCCGGTTGCGTCATACAACGATCAAGAAGGAGTCATCCGTGTTCTGAGGTCGTACAACAACGGCCGGCAACAAGATAAAGGCGATTAACACGTTTGCCGTGCCCCTGTTGACTTACAGCTTTGGAGTGCTAAAGTGGACCAAAACTGACTTGAAGGCGATCGTGGAAGCTGAAGGAGCTGCATGGGACGCATCCCCAGCAGTTGGAACAAGCGCTTGTCGACTAAGTAGCGTCGAATAGGTGATCTCTTCTACGAGACTGAAAGCTTCATGGTAGCCATCCAAGACCGGGTCATTGCGACGAAAAACTATCGCAGGTACATATTGCACGATGAAGTAGAAGACCGTTGTAGAAAGTGCAACGCAGTAAGAGAGACGATCGAACGTGTTGTTGCTGGCTGCCGAACATTAGCAGAAGTAGCGTATCTCGGTTGTCACAACGATGTCGCCAAGATTGTGCACCAACAACTTGCACTGAAGCACAATTTGGTGAACCAGTACGCGCCCTACTACAAGCACCTGCCAGACCCGGTTCTGGAAAATAAAGGGTGTCCACCATGAAATTGCCACACTATGAAATTGCTCTAACTTTTTAACCGTTGGGTAGAATTTCATGAAAATTTGGGTGGATTTAGTTCATAGTGCATTATTTACATCCTGCAAGTTTTAAAGTGATCAAAACTCGCGGAAATGGAGTCGAAAGAACAGCTCGTGCGTGATAAAATCTTGCGCATTCATCACGAGAACAAGGATCTCTCGCATCGTTCCATCGCTAAAACGTTGGGAATCGCGAATTCCACGGTGTCGCGAGTGATTAAGTGGTTCGAGGAACGGTTGACTACCGATCGGAAGCCCAGAAGTGAAGGAAAAAGTATTCCGTACAACACCAAAAATCACAACCGCGTAGTTGGGGCCTTCAACCGAAATCCGAACGCCTCCGTTCGGGATGTGGCTAAGAAGCTGCACCTAAGCCGATGTTTTGTCCAGAAGGCCAAAACTAAGGCTGGGCTTCGAATGTTCAAGGTACAAAAGGCCCCTAATCGCGACGAGAAGCAGAACAAGTCCACCAAAACCCGTGCCAGGAAGTTGTACCTCAACATGCTGAGGAAAGTTGAATGCTGCATCATGGACGACGAAACATATGTGAAGGCCGACTTCAAACAGATCCCCGGCAACCTGTTTTTCACGGCCAAGGATAAGTTCAGCGTTCCGGAGCATGTCCGCACTCAGAAGATGTCCAAATTTGCGAAGAAATTCCTGGTTTGGCAAGCCATCTGCACGTGCGGGAAGCGGAGTGCACCTTTCGTGACCCAGGACACGATGAACGGACAGGTGTACATAAAAGAGTGCCTCCAGAAGCGGCTGCTTTCTCTCCTGAAGGCCTACAACGTCCCAACAATCTTCTGGCCGGATTTGGCCTCATGCCACTACTCCAAGGACGTGCTGAAGTGGTATGCGGACAATAAGGTCAATTTCGTGCCGAAAATGTTCAACCCTCCCAACACTCCGGAGCTCCGCCCCATCGAGAAGTACTGGGCGATTATGAAGCAGCACCTTCTTAAACGACCTAAGGTAGTGAAGACAGTCGAGGAACTGAAGAAAGTATGGGTTTACATGCAAAAAACGGTTGATTCACAGGTTGTGCAGAATCTTATGGCCGGGGTTAAGGCCAAGGTGCGGGCATTTGCGTATGGACTGTAAATAAAATACGAGTAAAATGGTAAAATGAAGTTTAATAGTTATTTCTCAATCCCTGAAAATTTGATGGCAATCGGATGAAAACTCGAATTTTGCGAATCAATTTTGTGTGTGGCAATTTCATCGTGGACACCCTTTAGTTGCATAAAGATGTACTGTGATTGCGAGATCCTAACGGATGTCCTCATCCGTGCCAATCGCCCTGACATTGTGATCTATGAAAAAAGGAAGAAGAGTGTAACTCTCATTGATATCAATGTACCGCTGGATGACAACGTCCATTCAACGTTTTTTTTATCAAGATAACAAAATGCTCAGCGGTTCCTTTTTATCAATTTATTAAGACACTTTACACCAGAAGGGCGCATTCGTGTCTTACGAAATTCCGATATTCACAACTTAAATCAATCCATTTCACTTCATTCCGCCCTTCTTAACCCTTATTCATCTTATTTTCTACTTATCCTTCTGTTTCTTCGCTGGTTTGCTCCAAATTTTTCCTGCTTCTTGCGTTTGTTCTGCTTTTCTTATCTCTGTTATTTTTCCTTCTTTTTGATTTTTCTCCTTCCACTTTTCTTCTTCTTCAGTTGTGTTACGTTTCTCTCATTCATGTTGTCTTCTTCTATTTCACTTTTTAATTTGGCTTCTTCCAGTACATTTCTTCTTCCGTTGTGCCTCCTTCAATTTCATCTGTATTTCAGTACTTGAAATTCGAAGACAAAGTCGTATCTTCCATTTAATTCCAGCTACTTTGCTTATCTTCGACGGATACGCGTATTTCGTCTACAATGTGCTTACTTCTTCATGTCTTCGCATAATACTCGACAATTAAATGGCCGATCTAGTTTTTCTTCTAATTTCTAGTTACAGTATCCATTCAGCTCAAACCTCAGGTGTATTTCAGTTCTTCCGCTATCTTCTTCGGTTTCCTTCTTCCGTTGATTCCGTTACGCTTCTTTTTCGCTTCCACTTTGTTCCTCTTCTGCCTTATCTTCTTTCATATCGTGTTGTGCTTACTGTTTCTCTCATGTCCTCAGCTGACCTGTGCTTTCTTCTTCCTATTTCTTTTCAATTCTGTTTCTCTACGTCTTCTACTATCTGTGCTTCTTCCGTCTGTTACGTCTCTCTTCTTCGACTTCTTTCTCTTACTTTTACACTTTGCTTCTTCTCTACTTACCGCTTCGTGTTTTTTCTCTCATTCCGCTGATTTTCTTCTGTTACGCTTTTATTTTCGGTTCTTCGGCTGACTCCGCTACTATTTCTTCAATCGGCTACGGTTCTGCTAGTTTCCAATCGGTTCCTTCAGTTTCAGTACTTTCGCTACTTTTATCCAGTTTTTTTCATCGACTGCTGTTTGTCCATCCGGCTTGGCATCTTTCACCTTTTTCTTGTTTTCTTCTTTGGCTTCTTCCGTTTTCTAGTTTCACTACAGTTTGGAGAACAGTCTCGTTTTCTTTTAGAAAATTCAGCATTTGTGTTATTTTCTCCTCTGTATTTCCCAGGGTCCCGATGTTGTTTTGCTGCCTTTCGGTTTCAAATTTCCGGCATTCGAGAATTAATGTTTCAAGGCTTTGCGTGTAAGTAGCTACGACTTCGGGTAGCTTCAGTCACACCAGATTATGCCCTGGCGTTCGCCGGTATCGAATGTTGTTCACACCGGAAAGTCTTTGGGGCACTTGAGATCTCCGGTGACGATTTTGACGTCATGGTTTGGGCAGCTATTGAATTCGCGTTCAAGCTGCACATAAAAAGCGTCCTTGTCGTCATCGTCACTTCCTATGTGAGGGCTGTGCATGTTGATTATGCTGACGTTGAAGAAACGGCCTTTGATTCTCAACTAGCACATTCTGTTGTCAATTGGCCACCAACCAACCACGAGCTTTTGCTTTTCGTCCATCACGTGTATTGCCGCAGCAATTGCGTATGTACCATTGATTCTTTCCAGCACTCCTCCTGCAGCGCTAAAATGTTGAACTTGCGAACCCTCAGTACGTCTGAAAGAATGCGGGTACTTCCCGAGAAATTTATCGACTAACAGTTCGATGTTCCGAGTTTCCAGTCGTTAGTCCCTTTTCGTTTCCTGGGTCCCTACCGCTTATTCGGGTCCGTATTTACATCGTGTGCTTCCATTACTATCATTTTTTACGGTTGGCTTGGAGGGTTGGTGTAGCCCTGTCTCGCCTACCCCTCCTGTCATGATCGGCAACCTTTGAAATTTGTCAGAAGCAGATAATTTCTCGTCTCCATGCGAGGCTCTAGAAGTGGACAGTAATTTATTGCTAGAACGAATAGAATTTAAGAGAAAGTGTATTGATAGTTCCGTATAGGGTAACGGCAGGCTTTTAAAAATTGAAAGATTCAAGTTTGAAAACGCGCGGAGGGAATTGAACGGTAGTATCCGATCAGGCACATAACCATTTACCAAGCAACCCAATGTAGGGTAGGTAAGGGGAGGACACTCCCTTGACTGGTAAAAGGTTATGCAACCGATCGTGCTCTTACACTATCTATTGCTTTGATCTGGTTCTAGTGATTTGTCCTTCTCCCAATACTGCCTAACATGGACCCAATATTAACCCAACCTATGACCGCCGGGTGGCTTGTAGCTCCGCTCTGTCAGTCTCCATCTACTTGAACTCAATCTGAATTACAAATTTATTTAGTTTACCTACAGTAGTTACAAGTAGCCAAATAAGCTCTTGTATCTCGTCTAACTTGGAGCACAACACCAGATCACTCTTCAAATGTTAACAATGTACGTGACTTACTCAGTAGTTTACATTGTTACTCAGAAATTTACGTGCACTTCAAATAGTAGGATAGTGATTCAACATAGATTTATTGCGATCTTTTGCGCTGATTAAAAGGTTAGTACTTTGCTTGAAATTTGTGTTAGAGATTTTTTGAAGTTCAAAGCAAGTTCTCCACTAACATTCCTCTAACCGTTCATTTTTAGTCACAATAAAATATTTTGTGGAAAGGCCAGTAAGTGGTTCAGCTTAACTAAATTGTTATTTATGTTCGTGTCGTTTAATTCTCTAAAAGTAAAATTAAATGTCCGTCTTCACTATCTACAGTGCTTGAACGTTATTTTACGTTTAGTAGTCCTTTGGTGGATGTCTTTGTAGAAATAATTGGTTTTTGTTTGATTTGGTACTCCGATGGCAAATCATATACATATTTATTTATTTATTAATTCATTTATTTATTTATTTATTATTTATTCAATTCCAATTTTTAATTAATAAACAGTTTATTTTCCAATTATATTGTGGGAACGAGGGTGGTGATATTGTCCGGTGGAGTCAAGTGTGTTTGTCTGCGATAAAATTTTGTAGAATAGGAAATTAAAAGAAAAGCATATATTCTTCAGATAGTCCCGTATAAAGGGAAGACAAACAGAAAGCGTATATGCTCTTGTGGAACCAATGTTCTCTTGTGACAATACAAATTCACGCACAACTATTCTCTTCCACGGACAATCGTAACCAGGGCCATCACAATGGAGGCCTTTGTATTACTCGACGGTTAACTATGTGCGCTGTGAAACCGAGCCCCCCTGTTGGAGTCATCAAAGCCAGAAGTAGAAGATTAACGAGACTGCGAAGGATATCCAAAGCATGCCAACAGCTCAGACCAGAAAATCAAGCCCTCTTAAATGACGCGTCTTAAATTAAAATCTTTGTATGGCCTCCAAACCGTAACTATTGTGCTTTAACTTAATGTACGAGACACAACCAATTCGTCCCGAGCGAGTCGACCAATTTTCAGCGTAGCAACATTTATTGACGATCCCTGATGAGAAACATCGATTGTGACTAATAAAAATTAGACGAGTTACGTTGAAAAGAGATAAATACATCATTAGAACGAGAAAGGGCTAGCATTTTATCACTAACCCGATCTATAAAATCTAGGGAACCTAACTATATGGGCTCTTCTTGCCTATAAACCCTCACTCGAATATAGTTGGAAAAAACCTACTAAAGAAAATTCAGTGTTCTGTTCCGAGTAATAAAAAGTTCCGAGAGTAAATGGTGTTTTGTAATAAAGTGTTTTAATTCGTGTGAACAAATCACATTTCCCTTCATCTATCCGGGAAGCAGTAACCTATCGAACAATACAGTCCACTTATCATCGTCTCAACACTTATT
>JASCZW010015350.1:0-20774 GCA_034211315.2 Aedes japonicus | reverse complement strand
AGGGCTGGTAGCGAGTCACTTTTTAGTGACTTGGTCACTATTTTTCGGAAAATGGTCACTAAAGTCACTATTTTCGCACTGCCGAATGTAAAAAGTTAAAAAAAAAATCACTTGTTCATATTGTACAATAGTCAACCAAATTTGGCGATCTGGCCATACTTCATACAAGTCGAGAAGTAAAAACTAGATGCCCTGGTGAACGCTGTCCTGCCTTTACTTCAATTGAGCTGGTTGATTACAGCACTCTAGATTAGCTTGAATGCGACGCACGTGGTCGCATAGTATAACATCTTTCATTGTGTTTACAATTTTCCAGCTATTTCATAATAATTTTTCACATTTCTATACAAATAAACCCAGTGAAGTCCATGACGAATCGAACGGGATAGGTGTGAAAACTTAAAACGTTTATCCAATACACAAATAAAATGTCCAATGAAGAAACTACATACAAGAATCAAGTCATATTTGATTTACACTCACTTTTTTCAAAAAATATTTTGTTCGATTCAGTTTTTTAAAAAGTGTTTTATTTTCGGTATCCAAATAGTCGAGAAAAGTGGGAACGAATTGAAAAACAGACAAAGGGTTTATTTTCGGTTATTCACGTAGTAATTCTAAATCTAGATTTGATTGTTCTTATCCTGTCAGTCAAGCAAACTCAATTACATCACAGATGAAATCGGGATACACTGCAATTCGACCAGTGTATAAAAGCGTAATGATTTCAAAGTTCCAGTAAAACTCGTACACTAGAATTTTATATTTTGCTGAAATTTCTGAGACAAATAATCTTAGTTTATTATACAGTTTATTTTGACTGCTGTTAAACCGAATATTTTTGCTCAAAGTTGTAAAACTTGTTAAGTCGAAATTGATCTAACAAAATTCGATAAAGTTTACAAGCTATTGTTAAGCATACTGATCTATTTCAATAATATTTTCTAGGGTTTCTTCTAGAGAGAAGACCCACTAATACATCTAATGTACGCTGATCTGGAAAGGTTGATGCAAACCATAGTCGTTCGAGTTTGTAAGCCCAATTTGTGGCATGCGAATACTTCACTTCCAGAGAACTGTCGGCCCAGAGGACTATATTAAGAACTTGCTACCTGCCCTTTCAGGCCTTTTTATACAAGCAATTTCAATAACAGAAATGATTGAATAAAGTAGGAAATATTTTTTTTAGATGTGCTGGGTCGTCCAAACTGTCCAGGTGATCAGAACTTAAGATGAACAGTTGTAACAGAAGCTCTATTCGCTTTACCATAATATGATAGGTTAAAATATTCATTGAATTTGTATGAATATTTATCGTAGCTTCGTATAGCCGAAAAAGCTACGGTTGATACTGTATCAAAAGTTCTGAACTCAAGATCAGTTCTCAAGGTATCTCATTATATTCCAAAAGACTCACTTGAATTGGTCAAATACATATTGCTACTTTTCTAAGTCCAAAACAGCTGGTGATTTTAAGCTACAATTCTAAACTCAAAATCTTCGGCTGTAGATTTTAAGTTTTGAATTCCAGGAAAGTTTGGATAACCTAGAACATCAGAAGATTATTTCATAATGTCTGTTGTTCTTCCAAAATATACATTTTCGTTACAACTGTTGGTCCTATGTTCTCAATGATAGTTTGGATGACCTAGAACATGACATATAACTTTGTAATGTTTTTTTACTTTAAGAATATTTATTGAATATGTTTGAATATTTATTGTAACTTTGTATTGCCTAAAATTTACTGTTACAACCTTAAATCTTGAGTTCTGAACCCTCAAACAGTTTGGATGACCTAGATCATCCCAAGAATATCTTCTTATGTATTTTTACGTTCGAAAATATTCACTGAATATACTTGAATACGTGACGTTACTTTGTATAGCCAAGAAAACTAATGTTACTACAGTATATTTCAAATTACGAACTCCAGGAGGGCTTGGATTTTCTAGAGGATCTCTAAGTTATAAAATAATGAGTGTTGCCCTTCCAAAAGATTAATTGAATATGTTTGAATCCCAATATATAGCTCAAAAAACTTTTGTTACAACGGTAAATCTTATGTTTTGAACTTAAGTACAGTTTGGAGTACCTAGAATATCCCAAGATTGTCGCATAATGTTTGTAAGCCTTCCACACTATTCAATCAATATAAATACATATTGTCCCTTAACACACTCCACACATCTAATGTTACAACTGTAGATCTTGTGTTCTGATCTCAAGGATAGTTTGGATGACCTAGATTATCCCCATTCATCTCATGGTGTTTTTCTTTACGTTCGAAAATATTTACTACATATGGTTTAACACGTAGCGTAATTTTGTATAGCCCAAAAAGCTATAGTTACTACTGTCGATCTTAAGTTCTGAACTCAAGGTCAGTTTCGATAACCTAGAACATCATTAAGTTTTCAAACAATGACTCTTGATTCCAAAAGGTTTATGCAATATGTTTGAATACATATCCAAACTTAATACAGCTCTAAAAGCTTCTGTTACAACTGTAGATCTGAAGTTCTGAGCTCTGGTTCATTTTGGATAACCTAGAACATTCCAGAAAGATAAAAACATATTAAACGTTTATCAACGAGAATTTATTAATACGTATGCAAATGTACAATTTTCTGAAACAATGCTTTAAACTATTGATAAGGCATTTATGTTTTCTTCCTGAACTTCTTCAGCAAGATATGTCAGAAGTAATTCTAGCACATACCATGCTGGAAGGCGTTTCAACTATGCGTATAGACCCATCTTCGCAAAAACGAGCTGCGGACCAAGTGTAGGAGGTCGTGGAGAAAAAAGTCGCTTGTTTACGTCGCTTCTTTACAAAGAAAAACCCAAAAAGTGACTTTGCGCCGCAGTATTATGCATTATTTGCAAACGGGGGTAATCGCAGTTAATTTTTACAGTACGTATACTGCCGTTATTCGCATAACTGTCCCATGTATATAGGGTATCCCATAGAACATGGGACAGTTATGCGAATAGCGGCAGTATACAATTTATAAAACAAATGTATAAAAGATTAAAAAATGCTTAAATTTGGAAATCACTTTTTAGTCACTATTTTTATAATTTTAGTCACTAAAGTCACTATTATTTATCCCTAAATCCGCTACCAGCCCTGTAATTTAAAATATTGACAATTGTTAAACGTTTACTTTATTGAATATTACCAAGTATTAAAAGAATATCGACGAATTTTGATTATATTTTTAATTACATTATTTTCAATGGGATTACTGTGTAAACATATCTGGCAACACTGGAGCGACCCCCGTATCATAGCAATCATAAATTTATAAGGGGTCCTCTCTCTCTGAGCTGGCAGGTCCTGTCCTAGGCTGTAATCTAGGACAGGACCTGCCAGCTGTTAGTGCAAAAACAAGACCATTTACCTGTCAAAAAAGACCGTTTTTCATTGACAACCGCCTCTACCGCCTCCGTCGGGTTATGTTACAAGCAGGCAGTTTGTTGTTAGTTTGGCGGTGTTGCTAGTAGTCACTGTTTTTTCACTTTTTTCGTTTGTGACAACTCACACCAAATTTTTATTGCTGGAAAACAGCAAAGTTTAGCTGATTTTTTTGTGCTGTAATTTCAGCAATACATACACTGCCGTTCTACGCATAATTGTCCCATATTGAAAAATAGCCAACTGAGCAAAATGCAATTAAAGTCTTAACATATTTTTGCTATGCGGAAAGAAATGGCGTAGTAAATAATGCTTTTATGACCAAAATTACATTGGAAACTAACATTTCCAATGAATCCTATCATTTTTTTTCGTTTGTAGATTCAATTTATGTTACTTTGAAGGAAAATGATCAGTGGGACTGTTATGCCGAGAAGTTTGGAATAAATTGAAAAATTCTACGCATATGAGTCCCACTGAGATCATCCCACCACACCTATGCAAATGACGTTTGCTGTCTGTTTTGTATACAAGCGCATGCGTTGAGAGTTTTAATTTGTTTGTCAGTAGTTTTAAAGTTCAGAATCGGAAATGGATGCGTTGGCCATGTTGCAAGCATACGGAAGTGATGATAGTGATGATGATTTTTACGGGTTCGATCTCATCGGCGGATCGGGAGAGCAGTTTAGCAGGTCAGGAATATGTGCCGAACAGCCGAATGTGAAAAGCTTCTGTGCAAAGTCTGCAGAAATAAGTGACGATTCTGATGGCAGCTTTTACGAACCTCCAAGAAAAAAAAACAAAAAAAGAAATACAGAAAATGAATTCTGCCAAGAAACGAAAAGCGGCTCATGGCATCATCATCAAAAATTGTGGTTGTCGCAAAAAGTGTCCAGAGCTTTTGTCCCGTGATGACAGAGAAAAGATCAACGAAGCCTACTGGAATCTGAATTCAGAGGGTCAGCGCAGTTACATCCAAAACTACGTGAGTTTTGCGAGTGTGAAAACCCGGCTCAACACCCGTGATCCTTTAAAAGAGTTGCGAAAGAACCGGTCATATAAATGCACTCTGCCGTCTGCCAGCAACGTTCCAGTGGCCGTGTGTCGAGCTTTCTTTTTGAATACGATTGGTTTTGGTGAGCACTGTGGGTGAGTTTCAAGTTAAAGAATATAATATAGTTTATAAAAACATATTAATTTCAGGAACATAATTTATCGGAGCATCACTGGAAATGAAGAGGGTGCTCTGTGCCCCACAAAACGTGGCAAATACTTACGGAGTAGTGACTCCGTGATACAATTAAGGCACATATTTTGACATTCGGGCCTAGGATATCGCACTACAGAAGGGAGCATGCTCCCAACCGTCGCTATTTGCCATCGGATTTGACCCAAAGAGCCATGCATCAGAACTACCAGGCTACACATGATGCCAAAGTGAGTTACCCGCGGGCATATAGTCACAGCCACTGGCCCTAACATACATTTCGCGAGGCGAAGCAACCAGAAAGAAGAAGAAGAAGAGTTACCCGCTGTATTCCCGCGTAATAAACGAAATGAAAATCTCGTTTGTTAAATTAGGTCATGAAGAATGCGAGTTGTGTGTTGCTGCGGAAGAGCATCAGAAGATTTCCGGCCACGAGGACAGACCTTTGGAATGCACCATATGTACTAAGCAAAATGAACATCTGGAGTATTCAAAGCAAGCACGAGCGGAATATCGCGCAGATGGCGATACAGCTGGTGCCAATCAGCTGGTTTTGGCAGTAGATCTACAAAAAGTAATACATTTGATATTTTAGTATTATAATTTATAATTCGATTCATTTTTTAATCAAGGTGATACAATTACCACGTCTGGATGGATTGAAGACAGTTGTGTTTTCCCAGAGGGTCTTGGCATATAATGAAAAATTCGCACCCGTTGGTAAATATACTCGCTCGTTTCCTATGCTTGCATGCCTGTGGCCGGAACATATCAGTGGTCGTAGCAGAATTTTTTCCAGCACATCGTTTTACTTGTGAACAAGATGGACATTGCTTTAAAAAAAATTGTCCTGAAGTATTTTGAACCAGGACACACCTTCATGTCAGCCGACAGTTTTCATGCAGCGGTAGAAAAAGCCATGCGAAATGAACGTGTGGTGACCTTCGATGATTTCAAGTCTGCAGTTACCAAGGCAACGAAGAAAGTAGATGTGCTTGACTGCCGTTCTACGCATACTTGTCCCATATTGGTTTTTGAAGATTTTCGTTTTTCTTGATCAATCATTCTATTTTCACGTATATTTGCACAAAACACAAAAAAAAATATAAGTAATTCGAAAACTTCTTTAAAAAATACCAAGTCTGTTTGTCCCATTGTGAAATTCTACGCATAATTGTCCCACTAACGAAATATCCAAAAGCAATGTATTTTACATCATTTTTACAAGCGTATTGTTCAGAACTACATAAAACTAGTCTAGTTTTATGTAGTTCTAAGATTCTAAGATGCTAAGGACTAATAATATATGTGGGTGGAGAGCGCGAAGGGACAGAGCGTCTTCATTTAAAAAGGTAAGGATGAGATTTCTAATACATTTTTTCAGAATCATGGGTCAGTTCCATTCTGTTTGCAAAGTGGATGACTAATTATTGTGGGGTTAAAAAATGCCAAAGTTTTTCAAGAAACAAAAAGAAACTTTATTTTATTCCAAATACACAAACATAGGTAATAGAAAAAAATGGTTAATTCTGAGTGACACTTCCTTTCTTTGTAGGCAAGTTTTCAAAGAATTTGAATTTATGTTTTGGAACAACTTCCTGCAGCGTTGACAGCAACGCCTTCTTGCGATCTGCGTCGATTCCTCGAGGAGACTTCTGCCATGAGAGGTGTTGATTCAACGTGAAGCTCTTATCTGCGATCAGTTTTTGTTGCTTTTTTGAGAAGGGATTGAAATAAATCACGTTTTTACCGTCTACGGAATTAGTGTATCCTACTTCGTAGCGACCTTTTTCGAATGTTCCGGATACTTTCAATGTACGGTCGTGGGTGAATCTGGTTCAGTGTGTATTGACTAACTGGTTATTCCGTCCGAAAGAAATCGGAGGTCTTCATATCAAGCACATCTACTTTCTTCGTTGCCTTGGTAACTGCAGACTTGAAATCATCGAAGGTCACCACACGTTCATTTCGCATGGCTTTTTCTACCGCTGCATGAAAACTGTCGGCTGAAATGAAGGTGTGTCCTGGTTCAAAATACTTCAGGACAATTTTTTTTAAAGCAATGTCCATCTTGTTCACAAGTAAAACGATGTGCTGGAAAAAATTCTGCTACGACCACTGATATGTTCCGGCCACAGGCATGCAAGCACAGGAAACGAGCGAGTATATTTACCAACGGGTGCGAATTTTTCATTATATGCCAAGACCCTCTGGGAAAACACAACTGTCTTCAATCCATCCAGACGTGGTAATTGTATCACCTTGATTAAAAAATGAATCGAATTATAAATTATAATACTAAAATATCAAATGTATTACTTTTTGTAGATCTACTGCCAAAACCAGCTGATTGGCACCAGCTGTATCGCCATCTGCGCGATATTCCGCTCGTGCTTGCTTTGAATACTCCAGATGTTCATTTTGCTTAGTACATATGGTGCATTCCAAAGGTCTGTCCTCGTGGCCGGAAATCTTCTGATGCTCTTCCGCAGCAACACACAACTCGCATTCTTCATGACCTAATTTAACAAACGAGATTTTCATTTCGTTTATTACGCGGGAATACAGCGGGTAACTCTTCTTCTTCTTCTTTCTGGTTGCTTCGCCTCGCGAAGCATATGTTAGGGCCAGTGGCTGTGACTATATGCCCGCGGGTAACTCACTTTGGCATCATGTGTAGCCTGGTAGTTCTGATGCATGGCTCTTTGGGTCAAATCCGATGGCAAATAGCGACGGTTGGGAGCATGCTCCCTTCTGTAGTGCGATATCGTAGGCCCGAATGTCAAAATATGTGCCTTAATTGTATCACGGGAGTCACTACTCCGTAAGTATTTGCCACGTTTTGTGGGGCACAGAGCACCCTCTTCATTTCCAGTGATGCTCCGATAAATTATGTTCCTGAAATTAATATGTTTTTATAAACTATATTATATTCTTTAACTTGAAACTCACCCACAGTGCTCACCAAAACCAATCGTATTCAAAAAGAAAGCTCGACACACGGCCACTGAGACGTTGCTGGCAGACGGCAGAGTGCATTTATATGACCGGTTCTTTCGCAACTCTTTTAAAGGATCACGGGTGTTGAGCCGGGTTTTCACACTCGCAAAACTCACGTAGTTTTGGATGTAACTGCGCTGACCCTCTGAATTCAGATTCCAGTAGGCTTCGTTAATCTTTTCTCTGTCATCACGGGACAAAAGCTCTGGACACTTTTTGCGACAACCACAATTTTTGATGATGATGCCATGAGCCGCTTTTCGTTTCTTGGCAGAATTCTCTTTCTGTATTTCTTTTTTTGTTTTTTTTTCTTGGAGGTTCGTAAAAGCTGCCATCAGAATCGTCACAGTAACATAAATTGAATCTACAAACGAAAAAAAATGATAGGATTCATTGGAAATGTTAGTTTCCAATGTAATTTTGGTCATAAAAGCATTATTTACTACGCCATTTCTTTCCGCATAGCAAAAATATGTTAAGACTTTAATTGCATTTTGCTCAGTTGGCTATTTTTCAATATGGGACAATTATGCGTATAACGGCAGTTGATATGAAGACCTCCGATTTCTTTCGGACGGAATAACCAGTTAGTCAATACACACTGAACCAGATTCACCCACGACCGTACATTGAAAGTATCCGGAACATTCGAAAAAGGTCGCTACGAAGTAGGATACACTAATTCCGTAGACGGTAAAAACGTGATTTATTTCAATCCCTTCTCAAAAAAGCAACAAAAACTGATCGCAGATAAGAGCTTCACGTTGAATCAACACCTCTCATGGCAGAAGTCTCCTCGAGGAATCGACGCAGATCGCAAGAAGGCGTTGCTGTCAACGCTGCAGGAAGTTGTTCCAAAACATAAATTCAAATTCTTTGAAAACTTGCCTACAAAGAAAGGAAGTGTCACTCAGAATTAACCATTTTTTTCTATTACCTATGTTTGTGTATTTGGAATAAAATAAAGTTTCTTTTTGTTTCTTGAAAAACTTTGGCATTTTTTAACCCCACAATAATTAGTCATCCACTTTGCAAACAGAATGGAACTGACCCATGATTCTGAAAAAATGTATTAGAAATCTCATCCTTACCTTTTTAAATGAAGACGCTCTGTCCCCTCGCGCTCTCCACCCACATATATTATTAGTCCTTAGCATCTTAGAATCTTAGAACTACATAAAACTAGACTAGTTTTATAAAGTTCTGAACAATACGCTTGTAAAAATGATGTAAAATACATTGCTTTTGGATATTTCGTTAGTGGGACAATTATGCGTAGAATTTCACAATGGGACAAACAGACTTGGTATTTTTTAAAGAAGTTTTCGAATTACTTATATTTTTTTTTTGTGTTTTGTGCAAATATACGTGAAAATAGAATGATTGATCAAGAAAAACGAAAATCTTCAAAAACCAATATGGGACAAGTATGCGTAGAACGGCAGTACAGCAAAACCAAGATTGCTGATCAACCAGCAAAACTGATATTCAAAAAAAATAACAGCTCTTATACTGAGCATTTCTCCCCACAGCAGAATTTGCAGCGTAAGCATCAATGAAATTTAATGAAACCTTATAATTAACGCTTAGTTTGATGCAGCTTCATTTCCCGAACGACAAAAGAAAGTTTTTTAGTTACTTTATTTTCAATGGGATTACTCTGTAAACATATCTGGCAACATTGGAGCGACCCCCGTATCAAAGCAATCGTAAATTTATAAGAGGTCATCTCTCTCTGAGCTGACAGGTCCTGTCCTAGGCTGTAATAAGCAAAAGAGTTTGTTGCATCATTGAGTGGGCCATGCCTTAGAAATAACAGATTGATAGAAAATAGCACTGTTGCTAAATATAATCTAGAGAACGCATCTGAATATTTTTTTTTTGCATTTTCTTATTTTGATTCAAATGTTAGTTAGGCCTATTTAAAAAAAAAAATATGCCTGACTTAGCCAAAATTTTCTCTGACCTAACTTCGATCTTGTTTGCATAACAAGCATACTGTCGGGTGTTTATCGCAAGATTCCATTTATAATCGACCTTTTCCCTTTGATTTTCCCTTCTTCCATCGTAGATTTTTACCCCAAGGCCGAACCCATAACGGACAGACTAAGACATCCAGTTTACACCAAGAAGGCCATGTCGGAATCGACAAACAGTGGCAAACAGAGTGCTTACTTCGGTGCCAACGCCGGCAAGACACGACTGGAGTTTGCGGACATAGAATTTTCCGACGATGAAGACGAGATCGACTGGATCAATCGCCAGCAGCCACACAACCGTCGAACCAGCAATGCCAGGGGCGGGGGCAGTTCCCTCCGGCAGCCACCCCCGCTGGAGAAAATCAAACCATCCACCGCACCGATCCCTTCGCTGTTTCCGATCCGGACGAAGCTGGTCAATGGAAATGCCGAAGGGTACAACAGTCAGTACGATACGTTCAAGAAACCATTCGTCTTCAAATCTCAGACTCCGAAGCATCAGCAGCAGCAGCAGCCGGAGCAGACCAAGCGGAAATCGATTATAGCGCAGAGCTATAATCTGACCGAGATGAACAAATATCGGGCGTTGCTGAAGCGATTGCTGCCGAATCTATACTCACCGGATGAACCATCGTCATCGAGTGCTGCCACCTCACGGAAGAACTCCTTACTGCTGTCTTCGGATGACATCAATCTGTCCTCGTCGACGGCCATTAATCACAGCCTCGGTTCCGAAGGGCATTCGTCGAAAGCCGGTCCATCCACAAGCCGTACGATACGGTCGATACCGGTAATCGATTTGTCGCTGGAGGAAAGCGACCCCGAAGGACGAAAGAAGCGCACAAGCTTGTTTACTACCGTTGATTTGACACAGTACGATTTGACAGCTCAGGTCGAAGAGTGAGTATTATTTTCCCTATAGCAACCTAGTAACCAAGGCCATTTTAACTCGTCAAAATGAAGAGATTCGTTTTATGTTTCGTAAAATTATTTCTATATTCCATTATATTTTGCGGTTGTTTAATTCAGTACGTCTGTGACGAAATCAGAAAACATTTATCTCTGGCATTTTGGACAAAATGGTACTTGACGGTTTCGCATCAAAACAGTTGATTCTTTATGACTTTATTTTACAGTGAAACAGCGCAAATCGTCGATCCGGTGAATACATTAGAAGAGAAGCTCCAAACCAATAGCAAATTTCGCGATGACATTGTAGACAGCGTTCAGCGCAAGTACAGCAGTAATTCCAGCCAACGGAAAGACCTGATCGCCCAAGAGCGTGAAAAGTGAGTATACAATGCATCATTTGTTAGACTTTTGAACGCTGCTACTGTTTGCGTTCTTTTTCCACGGCTCTCCTGTCCCCTGTGGCGATCTTGCCGTGTGCTGGCAACTTATCTTTCCCAATAATTCATGCAACTGCACCAGCAGCGGCAGCATCAGCAGCAGCAGCAGCGCCAATTACGCCAAGCAAGTCGAACTTCCGGAGACCAATCCTTCTCACTGAATTGTAAATCTCTTTTTCATTGCTTTTAGTTTGAAGGAACTGAAAAAGAGTACCCAGGAGTATGAGGGCACCTTCGAGCGGAAACTGGGTGATTTCATGCTCCAGTTCGACACGATCGTTCTGGACGAGGAGGAATCGGAAGAGGAAGAAGAAGCCTACCCGGAGCTAACCGATGAGCATCAGGAGTGATCAAGCGGGTACTCTACGGGGATCACGTTCAGAGGTAAGTTTCTGCCGGCTTCCGAACAGCTTCTCTACTAGCCCTAATCCTCCGCTTCCACTTCCGTAGGTTATCGTCAACAAGTTCAACATCAGCATTACCCGGAACGATTTGGCCACGCTGATCGGTGACAACTGGCTGAACGATGAGGTGATAAACTTCTACATGAACCTACTGATGGAGCGTGGCGAGATGCGCGATGGTCTTCCCAGGGTGTACGCTATGAATACGTTCTTCATTCCGAAACTGCTCTCGGCTGGCCATTCGGGTTTAAAGCGGTGGACTCGGAAAGTGGATATCTTCACGTACGATATTATTCCCGTACCGGTTCACGTTGGCCGGGTGCACTGGTGCATGGCGATTATCGATCTGCAGAACCAAGCCATCCGATACTACGACTCGATGGGTACGCCAAACAATGCTGTACTGAACGCGTTGGAACAATATTTGCGGGACGAATCGCTAGATAAGCGAAAACAACCGTTCGACACCAGTGCTTTTACGAAGGAGAACATGCGGGAATGTCCCCGCCAGATGAATGGCAGTGACTGCGGGGTGTTTAGCTGTATGTTTGCAGAGCACGAGGCGCGGAATCGGCCAATCGGGTTCAGCCAACAGCATATGCCGTATTTCCGACAGAAAATGATTTATGAAATTTCTCAAGGACGATTACTTACTTAGAAAGCGATTGCCGGAGAACGGCGTGAATGAGTGCGTGCGGCGTGTGTAATGGCGAAGAATTAAGTTGGCGGGGTGTTCCGCTTTTTCTTCCGTTCTCACCTCTTTTATTTTGTTAGTAGAATAAAGCGAAAGGAAATTCGTCGAAAAACAATCAAGTTGGAAGGAACGTAGTGAATAAGCTTAATTTATAATAGTTTCCAAACAAGAACATGAACTCGGTTTTGTTTTCGAAAAACAACTACGATTTATTGTTTCAAAACAGTGTGTAGCGAATCCTCGTTTTAGGGACTTTTCTGATCACGTTTCCTATGGAGCAATGTCGTTCAGAAAGGTCCAACGGGGCTTTTTGAAATGAGCAAAATATTCAGCAATTGTGATTTTTGTAATCGAGAGATCAACGATTGGGTATTGGATTTCCCGTTTTCGTTACGCTCGCAGAGAGGACCGTATAATCATCCTCAGATGGTAGGTACGAGACCGTCGAACTATTAGGAATGTAAGATAAAAAGAGACGCATCATACCAAGTGCTGCTAGCTACAGTCGGCAGAATTATCGAAAGAACGAAATTGTGAATGATTGAATAAATGTACATTTGAAAGGAATTTCAACCAGTTTAATTAGTTTGAAGGATGAAGTTTGGTTTCTAATATCCGAAGATTCATTATGAACCGTCATCCCTCCGTCGCGCCACGTGGACGAAAAATGTTTCCATAGTAACCATCGCCCGTATGAAAGTTGTTTGTTTTCAGCCTCATGATTTTTCCTCATTATACTCAATCTCAGGATCAAGGCAAGCGTTGACATCGGACCGACCGTTTTTCCTTTTCATCCAGCCCATTATCGTGTTCACTTTTGGACTAAGCTCCGTCCGTTCGTCCTCAAAATTTCTAGCTGAAGCCCAGGATGATCAAAGAACTGTATCAACCGGTGGAACCGCAATCCCGCCGACCTAGCTATATGTCGTCATCTTCGATGGCATCAACCTCATCGTCGGTCAATAATGGATTCCAGCATCGTCACCAGCAAAAGGCTGTGGTGTTTTCGGCAGAAAAATGGAACCAGTTGCTAGCAACGGCCAGCGGAACGCCACCGATTCGGCCGCAAACGGCCCTCGTTCTAACCGATGATGGCAAAACGTTGGCCCAGAAGGAAGCGGAATACAAACAGTACCTGAAGAAGGAGTCACAAGCGATGACCAGAAAGTGGGAAAATACGGTGCAGAACATTCGCGAAAAGAAGGAAGCCGAACAGCTGCGGAAGCAGCGCGAGAAAGTGGAGGAAGGTGAGTTTTTTTCCTTTTTACTATAGACCGCCCTAATAGATCATTGAACGATGACATCGTCGATGTAGTTTTGACAATTACACTGACTCAGAAAAATTTCGGTAAAATCAGTTTGTTTCAGCTTTCGAATGTAAATTGGCCAAAAACATACATCAGTGGTTATTTTTACATCGTTTGCTTAATCGAATAGTTTACAACCCGCAAAAAGGCGGTTTTCGTTCCTTTGGCTTCAACTCTAACGCCCTGAAGACCTCTCAGGTAAA
Source organism: Aedes japonicus (assembly GCA_034211315.2). Classification (NCBI taxonomy): domain Eukaryota; kingdom Metazoa; phylum Arthropoda; class Insecta; order Diptera; family Culicidae; genus Aedes; species Aedes japonicus. Next base: position 7,210 of record JASCZW010015350.1, on the reverse strand, counting down.
AAAAGTGGGGTTAATACATTCTGTTCAATGATCTATTCTGCGTGGTGTGCAAGTTGAGACGACTCGCTCTCACATAAGAGTTAACTAATTTCGCCTCGTGTGAGGTGACTCTTCGTGAAAATCAAATAGAGAGTTTGTAAAGCGTCCTCCCTTACCTCAGTTGGTACAAAGCAACACCATGCTGGAGGCGACTGGGTTCGATTCCCGGTCTGGTCTAGGAATTTTTCGTTAACGAAAATTTTTCGACTCCCTGGACATAGGGTATGATTACACTTGCCACGCAATCATACTAATGCAAAAATGGTAAATACCTGGCATCGAAAGCTCTTAATTTATAATAATTTGGAAGAGAACACTAAGTTGAGAGCAAACCATAAGCAAATTGTGAAAGCAATAAGCTTGAAATGCTAAATAAGAAGAAGAAGAAGTCTTTAATGTAAGAGTCTCACCTCACTCTGAAAATTTAGGGCCCCATTGCGGATTTCAAATCTAAAGATATTCGATTCGAACATTTCGACAAACAATTTTTATTATGGCCTGTAAACAATGGCTTCTTCCGTATATTTCTCACGATACAAAGCCTACCCGTGCAAGCAACCAATTCCATCGGATAGGCAGCCGTTAATCGCACACAAGTTCAATTTTGGTTGATTTCCTTCCCATAATGGGAATTATTACGTTTCTCTCTTCGAAATGATCGTGGTGGATTAGTCAGACGTGTTTTCGATGCCGAGAAATTCGTAGAAGAAGACATTAACGTTTGGCAGTTAGACCCTAAGGGAACATCCCTCCTCTCGGATATGTGATCTGGTCGCGATGAGTGGGCATACGCCATTAGCACTCAGATCGCAATCAAAGACATATTCAGACTTGGTGGTATCACATGTTGACTATTTTTGTTTAACGGAGACGACATAGTAAGGAGGGAAGGAAAGAGTGTGCGACAGCGTGAGCGTGGGCGTGCGAGCCGTTGTAGTAGGTGTTAGTACAGAATGCTTGGAAAAACGCTTACACCCGTCATAGTAAGCGCGTTGGGAAGCGTTCATTTTAGCGTCAAACCATTCTGTTAAGTGTTTTCACGCGCGTGCACCCGCTTTAGCCACCGAGTTCAATCGAAATGGACGTTGAAACTTTAATTTCGCTCGTAACACAAACATGTTAAGCTTAACAAAATTGCATTAAGCTGAACATCGTCAGGGGTGCCTTAATTTTAGCCCCTGGATGTGGTATTTTCAACCGCTAAATGATTTTGCATCCATCATCTGCCAAGTAACCACTAAGCCGCAAAAGTGGCATTAATGCAGTTCTATAGTCACATAAAGAACATAGCTAATAGTGCCTACAGGACCAAAACTGTGTTTAAGACCCAAGACCCACTCGGCGGTGGATTCGTTCAAACGCGACTCGATCAAATGTTGTGTTTGATCGTAAGAAAGAATGCGGCTGAGTATAATCGTGTGAAATATCAAAAACAAAAATAATTAACATTGCATTATCATGGTTATAGGCTCCTTTTACATGTTTCGTTAGAAGTCACAGCATACAAAACCGCTACACTATGTCATAGCACGCCTTTTTTTACGCTTCCAAAAGCTTCAAATATACGTCATAATTTGCATACTGCATTTGTTTACTTCTCGGGTCGCCACTAATTTGTGTTTTTATCCGTCTTTAATTGGATTTGTTGTGTCCAAAGCAGTGTCGTTTAATTTTTAATTGCATCGTTCGTCTTTACGGGATGAAAGTTTTGGTGTAGCAAGTGTTAATATTGTGAAATTTTGTTTCTAAACGATAGCAATTTTAAAACAATTGTGTATACTTGCCGCGCGGTTTGTTGTTTGTGTTCTAGTTACACTTTTCCGCCTACCGTAGTTTCGTTTATTGTGCCGAAGTTTGTGTTGTGTTGCCAAATCCATCAACGGTGATTGAATCTCGCGCTTGTTGCGCCACCTGTATATGAAATAGCTGAACTACAATATAGGCGATCAATATCAGTTCAGTTTAAACTCTACACGGGCGATTTTAGCAATAGGGCATTGCATACGACGTGCAACAGTTGATGTGGTATATTTAGCGTGGCCGAGTGAATAACGTAGCTTGAGCATCTCCACCGCAACATGTCGAATTCTGCCTGTGATCACTGTGCGAAGCCAATAAAAGTTGAGGAGGATTCTGTCACCTGCATGGCCTTCTGCGAGAGGATGGTTCATCTGAATTGTACTGGCAATAAGACAACGAAATTGAACAAATCATTCGTCAAAATCGTCCATGAAAACCCAAATCTTTTGTGGATGTGCGACGAGTGCGTGAAGTTAATGAAGATGGCTCGATTCAAAACTTCCGTCTCTTCGTTCGGTGAAGCAATTAATGCAATTACCGAAAAACAAGAGTCCGTGCATGCTGAGATAAAAAAGCAATTGGCTGAACAAGGTCAACAAATCGCCCAGATGTCAAGACGAATGACACCCTTAACACCGATGATGCAAGGACCTAGCGTCGCTAATCAACCTACTCCGAAAAGGCGCCGCGACGAAGAGCTGGCCATCAATAAGCCGCTTCTTGGCGGTACTAGGATCGTGGCCGACACTGGCGTGATAACCGTCCCTGAGCCTGTTGAGCTGTCTTGGGTGTATCTTTCTCGTATCCACCCGAGTGTCCAACCGGAAGCGGTCGAAAGACTAGTGAAAGATTGTTTAGAGGGCATTGACACAATCAAAGCCGTTCCGCTCGTAAAACGAGGGGCTGATAAGACTCGCATGAGTTTCATTTCATACAAAATTGGGATCGATCCCAAGTTCCGTGAAATGGCATTGAATGCTGAAACCTGGCCGAAAGGATTAATGTTCCGTGAGTTCGAGGATCATACCTCAAAAAACTTATGGCAGCCTCACACGAATACACCTACCATTCGGATATCTCGAGAAACAGGAGGGTCTGCAATTTCGACACCTGCTTCCGAAATGGATCTCCATTAACCCCAAAGCCAATGTCACACTGTAATCAGCGCCGCAACACACTCTGCTCCAGTTTGCCAGAACGCACTGCCTATCACCTCATGGGGGACCTCGAGCCACTCGACCCAGTCGCGCCTGCTGCTTTCTATCAACATCATCGCCCTGTTTCCTGCCATCAGAGCCGTTCTGGCCCTGTGGTCGAGTCTGGTGTAGGGGTCTCCCAAAAACCACTCTCAGGCAAGTACGTTTTCGTTAGAAACAGTTCCCTACCTGATCAATCCTCGTGTTCCAGCGCTTCTTTGAACTCCGTCGCACTTACTATCAACTGCATCGACAATGATACTCCGATGGGCAATCCTTTACTGTCTGTACCGACCGACAGTCAGTTCTTACGCTCAGACGTCGCATCCAGCTACTGTTTGCCAGAACGCATTGCCTGTCGCTCCATGGGGATCCCGAGCCGCTCGACCCAGTCGCGCCAACTATTTTCCGCCAACATCATCACCCTGTTTCCTGCCATCAGAGCCGTTCTGGCCCTGCGGTCGAGTCTGGTGTAGGGGTCTCCCAACAACCACTCTCAGGCAAGTACGATAAAATTTCCACATCTTCGCTTCCTGAATTTCTTCGCGTTTCCAGCGGTGGTTCATCAATGAAAGTATCAAGTCGTCACCCATCCGGTCATCAAAACATGCAGACAACGGAATGCACATCACACAGCTTGATGGAAGCCCCCAAGCCAGTCGACACAATCGAGATCCGCTGCCCTTCTGCTGTCTGTTCCAGCCTTCCAAGCCGTTCCGTTCCTGTGTCCGATGGTGAGGGGATTTCAACTTGCCGAACGCACGTTACCCCCGGTCGTACCACTCATCCAGCGGGACGAAATGACATCTGTTCACGTCAGCGAACCTAAGGCTTCACGCGCTATGGCTAATCCAGATTCAACTTCTTTTTGTCCAGGTAATGCTAGAATTAGTATATGTCCAGCCGAAGTCATGAATGGTACTGCACGTCAATCAAGGAGCTCCAAATTTCAGATCGATTCAAATTCAGCTATACCTGCTTGCAACAATCCGGCCGAAGATGGTGTTCATCAATTAACGGTGTACTACCAGAATGTTCGTGGCTTACGCACAAAAATTGATGAAGTTTTCGTAGCTGTTTCGTCTTGTCACTATGACGTCATCGTTCTTACGGAAACGTGGCTTGATGATAGAATATTCTCTGCCCAGCTTTTTGGAGAGTTATACACCGTGTACAGAACGGATCGCAACCATTCAAATAGTCGTAAATCACGTGGAGGGGAGTGTTAATTGCTATCTCAACTAATTTCAACGGCTATGTCGATCCCACCCAGTGAACGTTTCATTGGAACAGCTGTGGGTAAGGTTAAGGATGCGTCGCTGTTCTATCAGTATTGGTGTTATTTATCTACCACCCGATCGCAAGAATGATTTACTCAGCGTAAATCACCATATCGAGTCCATTGAAGCAATTCATTCAAATCTGGGAAATAACGATCATGCTATTTTGCTTGGCGACTATAATCAATCGGGTCTTGTTTGGAACACACCTAGTAATGATCGTCCTTCCGTAGACGTATTGCAGTCAAATATATCTGCTGCTTGCGCTTCGTTACTCGATGGATTCAGTCTGCATGGTCTGTTTCAAGTTAACCACATTTACAATCAGAACGCTCGAATCCTGGATTTCGGTCTGGTGAATGAAAAAACGCTTGCTGCATGCCAGATTGAAGAAGCTGTAGAACCGCTTTCTCTTCTTGATTCGAATCATCCCGCTTTTGTTATAACGGCAACTCTCTCACAGCCAATTGTATTTGCAAGCATTCCGGATGTCCGAGGGCTTGATTTCCGTCGTGCCGATTTTGAGGGATTGAAAGAAGCGCTTCGTGAAACTGACTGGCACATCCTGGAAACCACGGAAGACATTGATGTTGCTGTGGAATACTTCACTAACGTGTTGAAGACCTACTTGGTTGATTTTGTGCCAATGCGTAGGCCGTCTCCTAAGCCACCTTGGGGAATGCACATTTACGACGTCTCAAACGCCTAAGATCGAGAGCACTACGAACCTACTGTCAGTCTCGTTGCCCTTTCGCCAAGCATCATTTAGCACGTGCAAGTACTAATTATCGCACGTATAACCGTTTCCTTTATAAGCGCTACTGTATACGCACTCAGGAAAATCTTCGCCGACAGCCACGACAATTTTGGAAGTTTGTTAACACTAAACGGAAGGAGAATGGATTGCCCGTTGAGATGTTTCTGGGTAACGAAGTCGCCACATCCGCATCGGAAAAGTGCAATTTATTTGCAACTCACTTCAGACGTGCTTTTTCTGATTCTCCTTCGTCTATACATCAAATTGCAGACGCTTGTAGAGACACACCTAGGGACGTGTGCTTCCTAAATAGCTTTGAGATCACGACCCATCAAGTAAACGCTGCAATAAATAAATTGAAAGACTCTGCATCCAGTCCTGATGGCATACCGTCATGTATCCTTAAAAATGCAGCGAAGAGTTAATCTCCCCTCTCGTGAAACTGTTCAACATTTCATTACAGCAGCATGTATTTCCTGGAAGTTGGAAGACGTCAGTCATGTTCCCTGTGTTTAAAAAGGAGATCGACGGAACATCGAGAATTTCAGAGGCATAACTTCGTTGTGTGCTTGTTCAAAGGTTTTCGAGATCATAATGAACGAGGTACTTTTCAACTCGTGTAAGAATTACATCTCTACGGACCAGCATGGTTTCTTTCCCAAGAGATCAACCTCGACAAATCTCATACAGTTTGCCTCGTTTTGCATACGCCACATTGATGCTGGCGCACAGATCGACACTGCTTACACTGATTTCAAATCTGCTTTTGATCGAGTTGACCATGGGATACTACTTGAACGCCTACGAAGAATTGGTATCTCTGCGGACCTGGTCAGTTGGTTTGAATCATACCTTAAAAAACGTAGGCTCACCGTTAAAATAGGATCTGAATCTTCGGAAGCATTCTCAAATTCATCCGGCGTACCACAAGGAAGCAATCTTGGCCCTTTGTTATTCTCACTCTTCATTAACGAGCTTTCTACCGTACTACCATCTGGTTGCCGTGTGTTTTACGCTGATGACGTCAAAATCTTCATGGTCATCAAAACCATCCAGGACTGCCATGCACTGCAACTGTTGTTAGATCGGTTCGCTGGTTGGTGCACCCGAAACATGCTGACGTTAAGCATCCACAAATGCAACATCATTTCATTTCATCGCAAGCTCAATCCGATCACGCACAATTATGCAATGAACGGCCAGCCTCTCGAACGTGTTCATCAAGTTCGTGATCTTGAGTGTCACTCTGGATTCGGCACTAACGTATCGATTGCATTACGACGATATTATCAGCAAAGCGAATCGACAGCTGGGTTTCATTTTTAAAATATCTAGTGAATTTAAAGACCCCTCTGCCTTCGGTCTTTGTACTGTGCTCTGGTGCGGTCGATTTTGGAATCCAACTCTGTTGTTTGGTGCCCATATCAGGCAACATGGACAGCTAGGATCGAAGCAATTCAACGAAGATTCGTGAGATATGCCCTGCGTCGCCTACCGTGGCGTGACCCGTTGAACCTTCCACGATACGAAGACAGATGCAGATTGCTGGGACTACAGACATTGGACCATAGGCGAAATATTGCGCAAGCTGTTTTCGTTGCCAATACACTAACAGGTGGAATTGACTCACCGGAGCTATTAAGTCAGCTCAACCTCTACGCTCCTGAACGAATGCTTCGCCAGCGGGACTTCTTGCTGCTTGAACCCCGTAATTCATTATATGGACTTCATGACCCTATCCGCTTCATGTCAGCTAGGTTCAACGTTGTGTATTTTTTATTCGACTTTAACTGTACTTTGGCAACATTCAAGCGCAGACTAACAGAATGGCATACTACGAGAAGGATATTTGATGAGAATAATTGATTGACGACGAGGACTGCTCCGAACTATGGATGTTTCTTATTTTATACTTTGACTATACTCTACGTTTGTAATCCTGTTTATTTTAATTATGTTTACGAATGTGCAACTAAGCAATGTTTTGTATTGTATTGTATTGTTTTTTATTGTATTGTTTTGCAAAAGATACGGGGTTTTTACGCCAAATTAAAACGGCTTTTCCCCGTCATAAACAAATTCATTAAGACCACCTTAGGTCAGATGGAATATATATAATAAATAAATAAATAAATAAA
>JASCZW010015349.1:0-20792 GCA_034211315.2 Aedes japonicus | reverse complement strand
TATTGATTTAAAATTTCGTTTGTATGTAGGAAGCAACCATCCTAGCGTGGGCCTTGTCATGCTTTCGTTCCACTTTACAGAAAGATCGTGCTTTGTTAGGGCATCTTCAACGGTAGTCCAAATCTTGGTTTGGATTTATTTTTTTAGTCCAAACGCAAAAACATCGCTGCACTAGTGTTGTAAATATTGTTTATACCGGATCTATGTTGCATCATTTTAAATCTGGTATATGTTTTGATCTATTATGGCAGCAATTTGGAACAAGAAAAGTTCCGTTCCAATACACTACACGCTTCTTGATTATATCAAAATAATGAGTAAAATTTCAGCTTTTAGTAAACATTATTGAGTATATTACCAACTCAAATCCTCGTGCAAGCCAATAAAACTTTGTATTCAGACCGATGGACCGAATGTCTGTTATTTTTTAGTTGTTGCAGAGATTGTTCCAGTGTTTTTCATTCCGGAATCAGCATAGAGGCTGGCTAAGGTGTATTTATGTGCCGATAGGTAGCCGTGTTGGTAATTCTGGCGTCTGACAGGAAATTGTGTTGCTCTTCCCGGATGTTCCGCTGTTGCTGTTAGCGAACAGTTGCTGTGTATAGAAACTTTCGGCAGGTTTTCTAAGGATTAGGATATTCAAGCTGATTTTTATGGTGTAGCGGATTAATTTTACTATTGGCAGTTTTGATAAGCTTTCTGGGAGCAACCGAAGATATCTTGAAGATAGATTCAATCCGTATTTCTTGGGCGAAAAGTTTGAAAAACCTTCAATTTTTCCAGGAATCGTTTGAAAATATCATATTATTCAATTGCATATTCTACAGCTTTAAGACAATCTTATGCACTTCTTGACAGTTGCATAAATTGGTCAGAACTAATATAAGTTTCTAGAAACTGGACGAACTCTTTTAAAATTATTTTCTGACTTACAATGAAGTTCGGGATACCCAATGGGTGGAAGTATAATGGACTTGACAGAATTTGATTTAGGTTCTCGACAATTGAGTTTATTCATATTTTGAAAGTTTCAACATAATCATGAAGTATGCTCGCTCTCTTTTGAGACGTGCAATGTTGTTCTGTTGGAGAAGTGCATTGAATAAAGCGTGTCCACGATGAAATTGCCACACTATGAAATTGCTCTAACTTTTTAACCGTTGGGTAGAATTTAATGAAAATTGGATTTAGTTCATAGTGCATTATTTACATCCTGCAAGTTTTAAAGTCCTGTGATCAAAACTCGCGGAAATGGAGTCGAAAGAACAGCTCGTGCGTGATAAAATCTTGCGCATTCATCACGAGAACAAGGATCTCTCGCATCGTTCCATCGCTAAAACGTTGGGAATCGCGAATTCCACGGTGTCGCGAGTGATTAAGCGGTTCGAGGAACGGTTGACCACCGATCGGAAGCCCAGAAGTGAAGGAAAAAGTATTCCGTACAACACCAAAAATCACAACCGCGTAGTTGGGGCCTTCAACCGAAATCCGAACGCCTCCGTTCGGGATGTGGCTAAGAAGCTGCACTTAGCCGAAGTTTTGTCCAGAAGGCCAAAACTAAGGCTGGGCTTCGAACGTTCAAGGTACAAAAGGCCCCTAATCGCGACGAGAAGCAGAACAAGTCCGCCAAACCCGTGCCAGGAAGTTGTACCTCAACATGCTGACGAAAGTTGAATGCTGCATCATGGACGACGAAACATATGTGAAGGCCGACTTCAAACAGATCCCCGGCAACCTGTATTTCACGGCCAAGGATAAGTTCAGCGTTCCGGAGCATGTCCGCACTCAGAAGATGTCCAAATTTGCGAAGAAATTCCTGGTTTGGCAAGCCATCTGCACGTGCGGGAAGCGGAGTGCACCTTTCGTGACCCAGGACACGATGAACGGACAGGTGTACATAAAAGAGTGCCTCCAGAAGCGGCTGCTTCCTCTCCTGAAGGCCCACAACGTCCCAACAATCTTCTGGCCGGATTTGGCCTCATGCCACTACTCCAAGGACGTGCTGAAGTGGTATGCGGACAATAAGGTCAATTTCGTGCCGAAAATGTTCAACCCTCCCAACACTCCGGAGCTCCGCCCCATCGAGAAGTACTGGGCGATTATGAAGCAGCACGTTCTTAAACGACCTAAGGTAGTGGAGACAGTCGAGGAACTGAAGAAAGTATGGGTTTACATGCAAAAAACGGTTGATTCACAGGTTGTGCAGAATCTTATGGCCGGGGTTAAGGCCAAGGTGCTGGCATTTGCGTATGGACTGTAAATAAAATACGAATAAAATGGTAAAATGAAGTTTAATAGTTATTTCTCAATCCCTGAAAATTTGATGGCAATCGGATGAAAACTCGAATTTTGCGAATCAATTTTGTGTGTTGCAATTTCATCGTGGACACCCTTTAACCTAAAAATTCTCAACGTTTCTGGAAACTTATTTGAACTTTCAAAAGTTTCTTGATCATCCATGGAATAGAGAGAAAAAATCTGGAAATTTCCAGAACTTTGAGCAGCAGATTGAGTTTACAAGAAGTTATCTGGGCTTCCAGTTTCATGACAAAAAGCAGAATATCACAAATATTTTAAAAACTTACGAGAAATTGAATATAAAATCAGGGAAGTTTGTCGTAACCTTTAATAAATTGGTGGAATTTCTGTGAAATAAATAGTTTTTCTGAGATGTTGTTAAACCTTCAGCCAAACAAAAGAGCAAGTATTCATCCAGCTACAGGCAGTAAAAAATATTTGATCAAACCAACCCATCCCAAAATGTTTGCGAAAAATTTGCGATCTCTTTAAAAAAAACTTCTGATCTCTTGTGTAGAAAAATTACCAAGATGACAGGTGTTTGCGGGTTTAACAACAAGAATTACAACACCGGTGCAGGGAGAGTCAAGTTGGTCTATTTTAGCTGGTTCTATTCAAGTTTTGCTAATACAAATCAGGTATAAAGTTGTTTCAAAAATAAATCACCGCTGAAGATGCCCTTACCGTTCTAACTTCAACATACTGCTGTATGAAGGGCCAAAAAGGGTTGGGATGGCCCGCAAGCAGAGACACTTATGTGAAACCTGCGGGATAAGAGAATCGCCTTCCAGCAGTATGATCCAATAAAACGAATAACAAAATACGCAATTCAATTAACCTTTCCACTAGATGGTTTGTTTGAGAAAGGTGCGTTAAATTCCTTACAATTGTTGGAGTGGAATGTAGACGCATAACCTCCTAGACTCCGGTTGCCAGTCCACTCCATTATCCAAATGCAACTTCAATGATGCCCTGATGCACCCTCCCATCCCAGTATTGAACAGATTTTAATCAATGAATTATATTTAGGGTCATGCAATGTTAATGAAATTTAGAATATATGAAGGAAATAAGTGCAGTGTGTTTCACAATAGGTGTCACCTTTTTTCAGTCATGGTTTATATCAGCTTGGTAATTTTAACAGCAGAATGGATTATACCCGTTTTGAGTGTATTCTTTTGACAGCTTATCGCTGAAGATAAATAAGCGATTCCGTTTGTTAATATTTATCAGCTACCGTGGAAGCCATACGGGAGCGAGGTTTAGGATTACATTCGCCAAATTTTAGACCGTGTCAGATATTCAATAGCCGTTAGCAGTTCGGAGTGAGTAAGCGTTTTGTTTTTCGTACCTTAAAACGGTTCAAAAATACTGGAAATGTCCAAATTCAACTCAGAGGAGGTGTCAGACGGACTGCCAGAACGAAGAAAAAGATCAAAGTGTGAGGGAGCAAATAAGACGTAATCCGGCCATGTCTGGCCGTAAATTGATCAAACAATTTCAAATGTTCCCTGCTTCAATGAACAGGCCTCTCAAACATGATCTAGAATGGAACCCGTACAAGAAACAACGCGTTCACGGGTTGACGGAGCGTCAAAAGCAAGCCAGGATCTAAAGAAGAAGAAATCTTTTGGTTCGGCACGGTGACTGTGAGATTTTATTATAGGATGAAAAGCTTTGCCTCCTTCATGACAGTCATGATCAACAAAATGACCGTGTGTATGGCAAAAGTTTTGCCAATATTCCAAGAGATAAACTTGCTGTAGAACGCTATCAGAATGTATCGAAAATTATGGTATGGGCACCGTTCAACGAAAAGAAAAACCTCCTCTTCTTTTCATAGAACCTAACCTTAAAAATCAACACTGAATATTACATCGAGCAGGTTTTGAAGAACCATCTGCTTCCTCATTTTGAAGAACCATCATGCTTCCCAACGCTGTGTGGGAATACTTCACAGGACTCTAACAGGACTCAGTTCCAGCTCACAAGGCAAAGAAGACCCAAGCGTGGTGTGCGGAAAATTTGCCTGATTTCACTACAAGCGAATAATGGCCTGCATCTTCACCGGATCTCAACCCACTCGACTACTTTGTTTGGGGTTATATACTTCAACATATAGGGCCCTATGAAAAGACTCTCTTTAGATCGATTGAAGAAACATTTGGTTTATATTTGGGATCAAATTCCTCAGGAAATTGTGCATGCCAGCTGCGATGGGTTTGCAAAGCGTTTGCGCAAAGTTATCAAAGAAAAGGACGAAAGGTTCGAATTTAATTTATATGGTTTAATTCAATAACATGTATCTTTCAAATTGAAAAATCAATGCTATGATTTGGTTGATTTGTTTTGCTGTAATCCCATTTTGTTTTACTGACACATATTGTGAGACACCCTGTATATATAGTTTGTATGTAATTTGGGTAGCCTGAATCGGATAATGTTTTCGAAACTGTTCACCTTTCCTGAAGAATAATAAACCAACAAGGAAACCTTACCAAACTTATAGTGACAAATACATATGTCTGCCGCAGATTCAAACGACGTTTTTTGATACAAACGACGTTTTTCAGGATCATTCGCCCAATCCGCGTCACTTTAGTCAACGAAATCATCATCGGACTCCTTCGAGTATGTCATTTTCATCGACTTGGTCCTCTTGAGATACCGCAAAACCCTCTTTGATGCGATCCAATGCCCTGGGTTCTGGAAAAACTGGCTTACCATGTTCACCGCGAAGCAAATGTCCAGCCGTGTCGGTTGCGCCAAATCCTGCAGACTTCCCACAAGCTCTCAGAATGGGACGTTCTCCATCTGCTTCCGATCTTCTTGGGTACTTGAGCACATCTCCATGATCAACCTCTGGTTCCACACCCTTCTGGCTTGCTTGAGCCCATAGAGTGTTTTCTGCAAGCAGCAGACTTTCGTGGGTGCGGCTGGGTCGACGAATCCGTCCGGCTTTCTCATATACATTACTTCTTCTTCAAGGTAGCTTTCCAAGAACGCCGACACCGCGTCCAGCTGATGTATCTTGAGATTCATCTTGGCAGCCATCGACTTCAGATACCGGAAGGTGGCATACCGAACAACAGGGGCGTGTGTTTCGGTGTAATCGATACCATGTACCTGGGAGAAGCCCTCGATGAACAAGCGGGGTTTGTGCCGCTCCACAGATCCAGCCGAGTTCGTCCTCAGTTTATAAACTCACTTGCAGCGTAGAGGCTTCCTCCAGGTTGGTAGTTCAACTAACTCCAATGTTTGGTTCTCCATCTGGGCCTCGTATTCCATCAGCATCGCTTCCTTCCATCTGTCGCTGTCGTAACGAGCGAGCGCCTCTCGGAGCGTGGCTGCACAGATAAAAAGAAACACTGAATTTTCAGCGTTACCTAATGCACATAAAGGAAATGCTAGATTTGGCAGAACATAATGGGATATTTTATGTAAATTCATGTAAGCCTCATGTATTCGCGTCGCAAGTACATTTTCAAATGAACATCAATGAAAAGGATTTAAAGGATAATTGTATGTACAAATAAAATAAATAATTATAGAATTATCTATAATTTAAAATTAACTAAACAATATGAACGAAAATGAAGATAACAAGAATATTGATTAATTAACGATAATGATTAAACCATAAAATCATTAACCAGCTTAATAGCAGGCAAGACCTACACTTGCATGAGGCAGATCAGCTCAGATTAAGTAAAATATCCATTTCCGTAGCAAACATTGAAACACTAATGAGTGCATAGTGAAAGTAATAAGTGCAATATATAATGTATTTAACTTGATTGAAAAATATGGGTTTCCTAAACTGGAAAACGTTCTTGAACCATTTCAACATTCCCCAAACTTCTGACTATACGCTGCATATCCTTTCTTCTGTTTCTTTGAAGCAATGACATCTGCTAGTGGACCTCAGAACCTTTTAACATAATACAATAAGACGCATTTTATATTTTTAATTTCAACATGCTGACCAATAGTTGTAAAAATTGTTTAAATTGTTAACCTCAACTACGGAGCCAAGATAAATAATAAACCAGTAAAGAAACCCGAACGTAAATGTGTATCGAAAGATTTAAGAACGTTATGGACAGTGCTTGCAGGAAAACCAAGCTATTTTGCAAGTTTTATTACTGACAGATCTGGATTTTCATTGCGACCGAACACAATTGCTTTTCGCACTTGCTCTTCTCTCGACGCCATCTTAGATCTAAAAGCTTGTAGTAAAACCAAAAATATCTTCTACACAATGAACAGACATACGTTCATCAGTCTGCGACATATTTCACGCGTTGATGAAGTATTTCCAGAGATATGCGTATTTAGCCGTGTCCATATTTTGTCGCGAACAAACCTTATGTGGCCATAATCCAGCCCCGATGGATTATTCAGTATGGCGCGTCATGAAGGCCAAGGCTTGTTCTAAACGCCACCCGAGTATAGCAAGCCTCAGACAAACATTGAGCCGTACCTGGAGAGTAATGGATGCAGGCTACTTAATGAACTTGCCGTGCGTTCCAGAAACATGTGGACGTCATAACAGCAGGAAGTGGAAGCTCGATCGATGATTAACATAGTTTTAGACTCGCAAAAACATCCCCCTTTAGAATAAATATAAATGTGAATCGGAACCGATTTGTTTTAAATTTTGATGTTGCTTAATATTGCAAACATTATCACGCATACAGTATCAACACAAATTATTCATAGGCAAATTTAAACACCTTTACAAACATTTACTTGTGATAGAAAACTATCCCTTGAGTTTCAATGACAGAACACACAAAAAAGTACGAACTGAAAAATTCTAATAAATTGGTACCAGGTTGCAGAACAGGCCAACTTCAATCTGTCAATTTCACCATATTTTCGTCATTTCTTCAATACTGGATATTATTAGTTTTCGTTTTGTCAAACCATACTACGAATCGTTTGTAATCCGAGCTAGTTTCTCCCGGGATGCTTAAACCTTTTACAGAGCTTTAAAATCGCAGAGAGTGAAACAGTTCATTTCCCAAAAAAAACTACACTGAGACAGAAATTTAACCAAAAAATTGTTTCTGCTGGAATTTTCTTTTACCAACTCGGAAATTCTTTAACGGATTGCAACACCAAGAATAATAATTCGCGATGCGGATGCTCTTATTCAAAAGACACGAAGATGTTTGCAACAGTAACGTGACTAACGAAGCAAGAAAAAATGATAGCAATAATGTCATTTTTTATTAACAATAAAAACACTGATGAGGGCATCTTCAACGGTGGTCCAAATCGTGGATGGGATTTCTATTTTTTTAGACAAAACGCAAAAACACCGCTGTACCAGTGTTGTTAATTTTGTTTTATACCGGATCTATTTTGCAGCATTTTAAAACTGGAATATGTTTTGATCTATTCTTGCAGCAATTTGGAACAAAGACAAATGCAGTTCCAAAACGCAACACGCAGCTTGATAGAACCAATTAATGAGTAAAAATTTAGCCTTTGAGCCGAAAAGTGGCCGTGTAAATATGCTGGTGATACTGACGCGGGACAGAAAGTGGTGTTGCCTGCTTTTTGCTTTTCATGGAATTCCTGAATAACAAATGGTTCTCTTAGTTTTTTACAGCGACTGAAGTTTTCGGAAAATGATGACTAAGGTCTGTATCCGGAATAATCCGGACACCTCAAAACATGAATAAAACATAAATTTTGCATTATATTTTCGTCGTAGTTGTTTATTTCAGATTCATGGGATGTGTTTTAACAATTCGTGAAGACAAAACATAGTTATTCGGTATTTGCATAAAATTTTAGAACTTTGTGCTTAACTCCGTCCATTAGGGTTTGTACAGACTCTTCAGAAATCGTAGAAGCCGTCTTTGTCCAAATTTGCTGGAGGTGTTTGATGTCTTCGATTCCTTGCTTCTTTCCAAAAAGCTTCCACTTCATCAGAACCCAATATCTCTCGATTGGTCGTAGCTCTGGGCAATTTGGCGGGTTTGAGGTTTTTGGTACGAATGGAGAGATTTGGGTTTTTCGTTAATAACCTTTTCACCTTTCGGTCCATGACAGGATCAGCGCATCCAATGTTTTTGTCATTTCTCGGTTTCTTCTCTACCGGCAAACGTTCCGAAAATGATTTGAGCATATTGTGAACAGTGGATTTAGGCAAATCCAATGTCTTTGCAAGGTCCCGTATTGACAAGTCAGGATTTGCCGTACGCCGGTACAAAATTCGCTCGCGTACTTGTTTTTTTTCGTCACCATCTTGAATACTAAACATGGAATGTAAACATCAATCATAGTCTTTTTCATCATAGCGCTCAGCCATACCACAGTGAAATTTTTCATTCCCACGTGCAATATCTCAAACGTTACATTGATTTGAAGGTGTCCGGATTAATGTGGATACAGACCTTAGTTTGAAACGGGAAAGTTCCCGGAATTGTGACTGTTGATTTTATGACTAATTTGATGGCAAACTCCTATTCCGAATAGTATTTTGATTGCTCGGAAATGAAAAGTAATGAAGTCTTCACGATGAACAATCGGTTTATTGATTGATTGGTCATGATTATCGTTTTAATGATATGCATGCATTCACACATTCACCATCAGTAAAGCGAAAGAGCAAGTATTCCTCGTTGTCTGCTAATGACGTACTTCTGGCAGTAAAAATGATTTGGTCAAACGAATGGTAGACCCATTGTCAAAAATCTCCAATTTCTGAAAAAAAAAACTTCTGATCTCTGACGTTCAATGATTGACAAGATGACAGGTGTTTGCGGGTTTAACAACAAGAAACACAACAGCGGTGCGGGGAATGCGAAGTTAGTCTATTTTAGCTGGATCTATTCAAGGTTTGGCGGATGCAAATCAAGTATAAAGTTGTTCCAAATATAGATCACCACTGAAGATGCCCTTATAATAGTCGTCAATTACACAACCACAAACAAACAAACCTGGCTGGATTCGTTTACCAAACCAAACAAAGTTGATTCTCATATTAAAGAAATTTAAAAATATCTTAATCTATACCATACGTACGGCAATCATCCCACCAAATGTCCGATCATCGGACCGGAATAACCTCACCTTTCTCCCTTCCTGTTCAACACTCCCGGAACAACGTCCGACTTGCAACGAAGAAGGTATCAATATTTTTGTTCCCTGGAAAACGTGCACACACGTCTCGTACGAAATAAAGTGAGAACGTTTTCCTAGAAGCAATAAATAAAAGTCCGAAAACTCTCCTTCACTCAGCCTGGGGCACTCTAGATCCTCTGCATCCAAAAAGAAAAGGCGCAAAAATACAGATACAAAAATAAAACTGAGCTGAAGCTGGGTACGAAAAAAAAAACAGAGCGCGTGCTTTTCGCACCCTGAATCGCAAAACCGTAGTAAATAACAAACTTTTCCATCCGCACGACCCATCTTTCGTTGGAAAAGCCTTCTCAACCGCTCCTGACGTTTGGGCCTCCTATCGCAGAAGGTCATGATTTAAGGAAATTATCGACGTGTGATCGAGAAACACATCACCCATCCCGATAAGTCTGCTGCGCGAGGGGCATTCCCTTTGACAGGTGGGCACGTGGTCGGAAGGCGGCTCATAAATAAGTCTTAAGACGGATCAAAAACACTCACCAAGTACGTAGGAAGAAAGCAATGAACCGCACCGAACGATAGGCAGTGTTGCCAACCCCCGACTTCGCCCGGACTTTTTGTACGTGCCATGGCTTAATAACAACAATCTGCTCACTCAAAAAAAAGAAAAGAAAAAGAAAAACGGCTTTGGCGATGGGACCGGGAAATGTGTGAAAATAACCGTAAAAACATAAACTGCACGAGAATATCGATGGGACTGTGGAAAGGTTTCCGGATGGTGCCATTTCCAGTCGAGCCGAAGCCGGGGGGAAAAGTAAGTATAATAACACTCGAAGCATCCAAGCAAATAATGATCATCGAGACTGAAAAGGGGCCAAAACGATATAAATAACGACGGGATAAGTCCTCTCATAGGTAGGACAAAGCAAATTGAAGCGAGAGAAAAAAATAAATCAAGGAAAATATACCATCCAGGCACAAGAATAACAAGAACATTTCGAGGAAAAACAATATTAATCAGCTATTTCGATGATGGAAGTAATGTGAGTGAAATAATAATTTGTTTGTACACTGGTGGAATTTTTTGGTCGACTTCCGGATGCCGTGAGAAAAAAAAATAACGGTAGGGGGAGGGGGAGGAAGTTTTCCCTTCGGTCTTTTCGGGTCGAAAAATAGATAGCAAGCCAGAAGTGGATGACCGACCAGATGGACGGATGGTCTCTGTGGCAACGAAACTTTTTCAACTCCTGTGCCACGTGGGACCTAAACAAATAAACATCTTCTTCTCGAGGGAACAGCGAGCGCGTCCTTCTAAATCGTGGGATCTTATACACAGAAAAAAAAAAACGAAAGCAGAAATGGAAATATTGCGGCGAATCATAGAACGTGACCATCAATCTAACTGTCAAAGTTTATTTTATTAGGGAGTTATTAGGATCTAATCCTTTTAACAAATTCTTTGGCTCGTTTCCGGAGTCTCGGGCTTGCGAAGGAAGTGCTTGGCGTGTCTGTTTCCGGTTCGGTTTCGAGGGGGAGGGCGAAATGGCTTTCTGTTGCCATGGAAGTGAGGGGACAATATTTTTTCGGCGGTTTGGTTCGTTTTCGTGCGGAGTTTTTTTTTTGTGGTTCAATGTCTAAGGTTTCTGTGTGGTAACAAGATTTATTATTCAATAAAATTTAAGATCGCATTGGGATACTTTTTTTTGTGGGGCTCAGTTGAGCTGGAATGGAAGAAGGTGCGTTTCAGGTCGATTACCAGGCAATAAAATGTGACATATTTCCAGCGAATTGAATTCGGAATCGGTCACAAAGGGGTGGTTGGGTGACCAGTCTGTTGTGACGCAAGTTGAGACGTTTAAAGCTTTAATGCCACTCATTGTTGAACGTTCTTGGAATGGAGATTTCGGATTTTCTAGATAGGGAATTACCCATTATTTTGATTGTTTGGTGTAGAAATTCTCCCTTAACTGCCGAGGCTCAACACTAACAAGTTGTTTTGACATGATTATAGCTGTCACACACCCAAAGTAGGTAGGGCAGTTGAAATAACACTAATTAGTTGAAAGGAGCAGCCTATTCTGAGAACTTCTTAAGTGATTAGGGAATGTTTAAGAACTTTGTTCTATTCCAAATGTCTTTAGAGAGTTTCTATAAACTGTTATTGTGTATTATTGTTTATTTTCAAAGTGTCAACTCTTTATAATTTACTCAAATGACGTATGGGCAACGAAGGAACAAAAATATATTTGAAACTAGCTGATCTCGGTGCGAGCGTTGCTACGCCTGCAACTAAATGAATGAACATTACATAGAACTGACGCTTTTTTTTAATGAGTTTTTTTTTTGAGTAATAAGGAGTTCAATCTTCTATCAGAACATTCTTCTTACCCAGACAATACACAGCTTGTGGCTTAGTTACCTGGATAATTCTCAGGATTGGTTGAAATTTGTGTTTGAATTCACCATAGAAACATTTCTTGCATTCAAAAAACCCCGCATACCATTTTTGATTCCATTTGCTTGATTAATTCTCAAGCTATGCAGAAATTTGTGTTTCATTTGTATGCGAGCTGGAAGGGGGAAGCGGTATCAAACAATCATAAGAACCTTCCCCAGCCCCAAAAATACCTGCATACAGTCAGACAGCCAGACAGAAATCCATTTTAATATAAATAAAAATCCTGTTTCCAATAACCCCCACATGCCAAATGTGGTTTCATTTACTTGAATAGTTCTCGAGTTATGCAGAAAATTGCGTTTCATTTGTATGAGAGCCCCCCTTTCAGAGCGCAAAGGGGTCTCAAACCACCATAGAAATATGTCGGACTTTAAAAAAAAGCCACATGCCAAATTTGATTCCATTTGCTTTATTAGTTCTCGAGTTATGCATAAATTTGTGTTTCATTTGTATGGGAGCCCTCCCCCCCTTCAGAAAAGGGAGGGGTCTCAAATTAGCATTGAAACAGTATTCATCTACAAAAACCTCCACATGCCATATTTGGTTCCATTTGTTTGATTAGTTCTTGAGTTATGCAGAAAATAGTTTTTCATTTGCATGGGAGCCCCCCTTTCTAAAGGCGGGAGGGGTGCCGAACTATAATAAGATCCTTTCCCGGACCCAAAAACCCCTGCATACAAATTTGCATAGCGGTAGGGATAGTTCTCATGTTTGGTTTAAATTTGTGATTCGTATGTATGGTAGCCCCCCTTTTCAGAGTGAGGAGAGGTCTGAAGTTACTACAAAAACATTTTTTGCCTTCAAAAATGCACCCATACCAATTTTGGTTCCATTTGCTTGATTAGTTCTCGAGTTATGCAGGAATTTGTTTTTCATTTGCATAGGATTCCACCCTTTCTAGAGGCGGGGGGGCTCTCGAACTATCATAAGATGCTTTCCCGGACCCAAAAACCACTGAATACAAATTTGCAAAGCAGTAGGTATAGTTCTCATGTTTGGTTGAAATTTGTTTCATTTGTATGAGAGCCCCCCTTTTTAGAAGAAGGAGGGGTCTTGAACCACCATTAAAACATTTCATGCCTTAAAAAACTCGTCCATTCCAAATTTGGTTCCATTTGCTTGATTATTTCTCGAGTTATGCAGAAATTTGGGTTCCATTTGTTTGAGAGCACCCCCTCCCCCTTTCCTCCTAATATGACGGAAGAGTCTCAAATCACCATAGAAACATTTCCCTCCTTCAAAAACTTCCACATGCGAAATTTGGTTCCATTTCTCTTATTAGTTCTCGAGTTATGCAAGGATTTACGTTTCATTTGAATTGGTTCCCCCTCTTTCAGAAAGGGGAGGGGTCTCAAATCAACATAGAACAATTTTTTGTCTTCAAAAACCACCACATACTAAATTTGCTTCCATTTGCTTGATTAGTTCCCGTGTTATGCAGAATATTGTGTTTTATTTGTATGGAAGCCCCCCTTTTATGACGGGGAGGGTTCTCATACTACCATAAAAATCTTTTCTGCCTTCAAAAACTCACACACGCTAAATTTGGTTTCTTTTGCTTGATTAGTTCTCGAATTGTGTAGAAATTTGTGTTTCATTTGTATGGGAGCCCCCCTTTCTAGTAAAGATAGGGGTCTCAAACCATCATAAGATTATTTTCCGGCCCCAAAAAACTCTGCATACAAAATTTCACGCCGATCGGTCTTTCCGCTCGCGAGTTAAATCGTGACAAAAGAAACCCCAACTCATTTTTATTTATATAGATAATTCATGGCTAACTACTATGTACTATAATAGTTCAACGATTACTTAGTTTCCAACATTCCCCCTTAATCGGGAATTATTTTATCGCGAGGGTTTTGTTTGCTTCTTTTAGCTTCGTGATTGGAATTGCCTTGGTCAGGGCATCAGCAATTTGCTCCTGCATTCCGACGTGTTGCAGAGTGATCATCTTCTGCTCCAGCTTTTCTCGCTCGTAGTGTTGTCGGATATCAATATGTTAGCTGCGCGGTGAATATCCCACTTCCTTTTTCGCAAGATTCACAGCACTAATGATGTCACAACGATTTGGAATTGCCTGCGAAACTCAATGCAACTCCTCCCGAAGTCCACACCACCACAAGGTTTCTTGGGTCGCCGCCGAAACAGCCATAAACTCTGCCTCCATTGTTGACAAAGCAACTGTAGCCTGCTTACGGCAGCTCCACGAAATGGAACCACCTGCCTGCTTGAAGACATAGCTGGTGATACAAACGACGTATTTCAGGAACATTCGCCCAATCCGCGTCACTATAGCCAACGGAACCTTCAGCGGACTCCTTCGAGTATGTTATTTTTATCGCCTCGGAGATACCGTAGGATCCTCTTTGCTGCAATCCAATGCACCTTTTCCTGGGTTCTGGAAAAACTGGCTTACCATGTTCACCGCGAAGCAAATGTCCGACCGTGTCGGTTGCGCCAGATACTGCAAACTTCCCACAAGCTCTCGGAATGGGACGTTCTCCATCTGCTTCCGATCTTCTTCAGTACTTGGGTTCGTCTTGCTTGAGCCCATAGAGTGCTTTCTTCAAGCGGCAGACTTTCGTGGGCGCGGCTTGGTCGACGAATCCGTCCGGCTGCTTCATGTAGATTCTTCTTCAAGGTCACCCTGCAGGAACGCCGACACCGCTTCCAGCTGATGGATCTTGAGATACCGGATGGTGGCATACCGAACACCAGGGGTGTATGTTCGGTGTAATCGATACCATGTACCTGGGAGAAGCCCTTGTTGACCAAGCGCGCTTTGTACCGCTCCACAGATCCATCCGAGTTCGTCTTCAGCTTGTAAACCCACTTGCAGCGCAGAGGCTTCCTCCAGTTCGGTAGTTCAACCAACTTCCATGTTTGGTTCTCCATCTGGGCCTCGTATTCCGTCAGCATCGCTTCTTCCCTTTGTCGCTGTCATACCAAATATCCGTTGATTGGACACATCCGGCCGCTTTCCGGACAACTTCTCCTCGGGTGTCACCGACAGTCCCTTGGTCAGCGATCAGTGATGACAACGTGGGATGCGACTGCAACTGGTTCTGCCCAAAAACGGTTGTCCAGGTTAGCATCGAACAGCACGCTCTTCGCTTTTTCGGTCAACGTTCAATCGGCCAGTCCATTTTGCTCCGGTTTGTAAGGAGCGGACATCTTGTGCTGAATTCCCTTCTTCCACAGGAAGCTGCGAACATGTTGATTTCCATACTCTTTTCCATTTCCGATGCGGATTCACTTGATCTTCTCACCATGAGATGCTAAGTCTGTCAGCAATCGATGAGTGGCGTTGGTTGGGAACAAAAATTAACGTCGCTGATGAGGCTACGAAGTGGGGTAAAGGCCCGAACTGCAAACCCGACAGCCGCTGGATGCGTGGACCTTCCTTTCTGTACGATGAAGAGGATGCTTGGCCAAAAGACAAATTCGAGACTGCTGCTGAAGCACAAGAAGAGCTACGGCCGGCTTATATTTGCAGTCACTTCTTATCAGTTCCGTTGATCAATGTGTCCCGATTCTCGAAGTATGAGCGACTGCTACGGAGCGTGGCATACGTTTACAGATTCAGTGAAGTGCTTTTGCAACGAACTAGAGGAGGATTCGACGGTGATGTGGGAAATATCAGCATCAGGAAATATACGGAATGCAGAGAGGAGTCTTTGGCGGTGCGCTCAATCTGATTGCTACCCAGATGAAGTGGCAATGCTGAAACGGAATGCGCAGGTGGATCCAGAAAACCGTCAACCATTAAGCCGAAGTAGTTCGTTAGCGAATCTTCCACCTGTACTGGATGACCTTGGATTGATGCGCGTGGATGGTCGTATGGCTGCCGCAGATTACTTGGAGTATGACACCAGGTACCCAATAATTCTGCCTAGAGGACATCCGATCACGAACCTGTTGCTGGATTGGTACCACCGAAAATTTCGTCACGCCAACAATGAAACGGTGGTGAATGAAGTTCGTCAGAAGTTTTACATCCCGAAGTTAAGAGCTCAGATCCGATCCGTTGTGAAACACTGCCAGTGGTGTCGTGTTTATAAAGCCGCTCCTGTAGTTCCAAAGATGAGTCAGCTACCGCGGTTCCACATTATTCCTTTTCATCGACCATTCACCTTTGTAGGCATAGACTACTTTGGGCCCTACTATGTGAAAGTTGGTCGTAGCGTTGCCAAGCGCTGGGTAGCAATTTTCACGTGTTTAACCGTTCGCGCTATACACATGGAGGTTGTATACACCCTTACAACCGATTCCTGCAAGAAGGCAATACGGCGATTTATCGCCCGCAGAGGAGCACCGCAGGAAGTGTACACAGATAATGGTACACATTTTATTGGCGCTAGCAGGGAGCTAGAGAACGAATTGCGCGACATCACCATCACCATGAGCAGCACGTTCACCGACACGAACACTAAGTGGAGATTCAACCCACCATGGGAACGGATGGTTCGTTCTGTGAAGACGGCCCTCGGAATATTGCCCGTTTCGCGGAAGTTGGACGACGAATCCTTCATGACCCTACTGGCTGAGGCGGAATATATGGTAAATTCGCGGCCGTTGACGTTTCTGCCGCTGGACAGTGAAATAAAGGAATCGTTAACTCCGATCCATTTCTTAATGCTCAGCTACAGTGATGTTCGGCAGATGACCAAGGCGGACGAGAGGAAAGCTTTGAGGAGCAGCTGGGAGAATATTCAGCATATGTTGGATTTATTTTGGAACAGTTGGATCGTCGAGTACTTGCCAGTAATATCTCGACGCTCAAAATTGTTCAACGACGTTGCACCTATCAAGGAAGGATCGTTGGTTATGGTAGTCGATGAAAAGGTACGGAACTAATGTGAAGAGAGTCATCAACACGTAAAAAGAGTGAAAGAGATAAGGTCTAGAGCAAATTGTCAATAGGTCATAAGTAATATATTGAAGGTAATGAAAGGGCAGACGAGCTTACTCAACAAGGTTCAAATGCACAGTTTAATGGCCCAGAACCATTCATACTGTGCCATAAAAATGGAACTGAAATCTTGGGAAGAACAAAGGGTTATGACCAACTGGTTGTGTTCAATCGAAGAGGTTTATTATTCCAAATCATATGAATCAATATCATATGAAAAACATTGGCCAGATTCAGAATGATATCTGTCATTTCACCTGTATTTCCTCGGAACACCTGCTCTGCAGATGTAATGCTTTGTACAAGAGCAGACTTAAATTTCTGTACAGTGGCTATATGCAACCTGAAGAAATTTGAACTGAAAATCCTGGAAAGGTGGTGGGTTTTATAAATTCGATTTTGCCTGACTAGGAATCGCATCTTAGGCTGTTCACTTGAAAAATGGTGATCAAGATTTAAGATGCGAATAGTAATAGTAGACAGAAGTAAATCACAAAAGTTCAATTCAGTGGATGCAGCTCTATGCCAGAAAAAAAAACACATTGCTATCATCAAGAAAATCGATGCAGAAGTTGTGGAAATTAGTTTCAATTTCTGTTTTTGAACCAATCCATAATATTTGAAGCAAATATGTGTAACCAACAGAGTTAAGTAAGATTTAGCTTCACGTAGATAAAGTTTTCTATTTACAATACTGATCAAAATTACGCACTTGATGTAATTAAAATCAAATCGCTATAACTCTTTCGGCATTAGATATTTCCATACAATTCGTATTGATAAAATGTAGTCTTTTTAATTTTTAAAATTTGTACCGCATCATTACATCTTTATATTGCATAAAATATTGCAAAAAAACAGATTTCTCCAGATATCCACAAGCTTATCGTTAAAAACCGTCAAGAAGGCAATTAAAACAGAGAAATCGCTCGGAAATATGAATTGAGTGAGGCAGGAGTGCGAAAAACATGCAAGAAGTACGAGGATCTCGGAAGTGTGGCAGACAGAGCAGGTAGGGGAAGAAAACGGAAGACAACATTGACGGCGGAGAGACTGAAAACTCGTTGATCAACAGCCGTGTAATCAAGGAAAATGTTAACTTGAACATATCCGATCGAACAATGCACAGAAGACTACATGAAACATGTTATAAAAACAGCCCAATGCCGACCATTGACTCGCAAAGTTAACAGGTTTGTTTGTTTTGCTGTTAGCATTCATTTAACTAACTAATCATGACTTCTGTTAGATCAAACGGCTCAACTTTGCCCCAAAGTACATCGATAAGCCACTCGAAAGACTTCTGGAAACACTCTGGAGTGATGAGAGCAAGTTCGAGCTCTTTGGTCGTAAACAGAGGGCACGAGTCTTGACAAAACCTGGAGAGAAACTGGCAGATAAAAATGTTAAAAAAAAACAGTAAAGCACGGAGATGGCAATATCATGGTGTGGGGGTGCTTTGCGTGGTGTGGGGTTGGAAATCTTGTCAAAATAGATGGAATAATGACTGCTGATTCTGCATCAGTAAACTGCAGAATAAGTTTACTTTTCAACAAGATAACGACCCCAAGCACGCCGCCAACAAAACCACTGTCTACTTCCGTTCTTCACGTATCAAACGATTGGAATGGTCACCTCAAAGCCCGGACTTGAATCCTATTGAAAATCTATTCTGGATGAAAACGTTGATAAAGAGTCTTGACCAACCGTGACAAATTATTCGAAGCTCTGGAGAAGGCATGGATGAATTTAAACCTTCAACTACATCCGAAATCTCTTTGAAAGTACACTAAGGTATTTTTGTGCACGATTTTTATTTTATTACATGGTTGTTTTCGGCGATAACTCCTGAACGGAACAACTTATCGACCTCATATGGCAGTTTTTCATAAAAATCACAATTTTTGTGTACATACTCAAAACTTTAAAAACTGCATTTTGACCATTGCATGGAAAAGTAACGCATACAAACAAAACCAAAGCAATATAAAATGTTTAAGCATGTGAATTTATCAGCTCTATTTAATCTTTTTTTACACGATTCCATACTAAAAGTGGAACGTATTCCTCGTGCAAAAAAAACCTTTGTGTATACCACGACGCCTGCAAGACGTTATTGAGGCGTGAGGTGGCCATACTATGTATTGATTTTAGCAATAGGCATTAAAAGTCATGATTTTTTTAAGTGCGTTCTTTATTTTGTCCATAAAAAAACAACAATCACCCAAGAAACCTTGTTTTTTGTTGAAAACATCACTCTCAAAGCTCAAATCAATCCATATTCCGAAGAGACAAATGTTATTGTAATTTTCGTCCAAATGTATCGAAATGTTCTTTCGCATAGTTGCTAGATAATATGACAAATTTTGGAAATATGGAGGGTGCGTACTTTATTTTGTCCAGTACTGTAGTTAAATTCCAAATCGATTTATTCGACAAATTCAAATTAAAGTCTTTTAACTTTTGCTCGGGAGAATACGACCACATTATGTTTACCCTCGAGTTAAGTGGTCTTGGGCTTTGTGGAAGAATGTTCCTGAGTTTTTGAGAATCTATAGGTAAGAAGTTTTTTCTGGAACATCTGGGATGGAACCTTCAATTTTCGGGAAGAATTCGAGAAAGTCTGGAAATTTCTAAGAAGTCATCTTCTCCAAGCTTCGTCTTGAAGTTCTGAGAAGCTCTATTTTGATTTTAGGGGTTGTTCGCTCCTGAACATCTAAGAAGTATCTTTTTGAAGCTATGGAAAGTCTCCTTTTAAATTTTCTAGGATGTTGATCTTGAAATGTGGGGTTGTTTGGTCCTGAATTTTCTGGGATATTCCTGCTTGAACTACTAAGACGTGCTTTCTATACTGCTGAGAAGTTTCTGCCGGACCTTATTTCTTGTTTTCTTTTCTAAGAAGTCATCTTTTCTTTTCTAAGAAGTTGTAACCATGCACTGCCCAGACTCAATTGGTTTGGCAAACAAGGCAGCTTAAGCGCCACTCTCCTAGGAGAGACCACGTGGAAACAGATATCTGCTCCGGTTCTCGGGAGCCAAACAAAACGCACTCCAACACTTCTCCGACAGATCGCCAAAAGATTCATCGTCCCAGACTCTCCGCCTGATTGAACAGGCCTTACTATTTGTAGCGTTCCAATTCCTGCAGAACAATAATTTTTAATAATTCTCAAATAACTAACTGTATTACTTTATTCACTACCATTTGAAAATATATTCAAGAAAACTTATTCGGCACGTTCTGCTCACCAACCGCTCCAGAGCGCCATCTATGTTTTGAAACATGCAACAATATATTAAGGTGTAGCTTACAAAATCATTTCGTCCTGGCCATAATTATTTTTTCCGGGAGCAATATTTTTCGTTTGAACTTGACTACCAGTTTTCTGGTAGTTATTATTTTTTATTTGCCAAACGAATGAAGTAAGAAAAACGTTAAAAATTCATCAGAAGTAACAAAGTCTCTTCCTGAACTTCCAGAAAGTATCATCATCATCTCTGCAACATCCACCACGCAACATGTTCTGTATTGCATGATACACACGAAAAGTGTGCCAAAGCGCCTTTTTGTTCCTAATAGAATATTTTCCACCTTGTGTATTTGAATATTGTTGACCATGCTTCTTATTGAATGAGATGAATTAAATTGTTTGACAAATTATAAAAGCAGACCTAGTCGATGAAATAAAGCAAGTTTTATAGTAGAAATCGAACGCGCACTTTTTCATTCGTAACCCACAATGTATCCGGACGTATATATTCTTTGCTGAAGTTCTGGAAGTCTCCTTTAAAATTTTCTAGAATGTGCCAGAAATTCCTGGTTGTTTCCAAGTGATTTGCCAAAACCACCCAGTTTTATTAAATTGTTAATTAAAGTTTTATGAAAACCGCTACAAATATATTTGGATTTTTTATGGCAGCAAGATGTGCCATAAAGTTTCATATTTTAGTCAGATTCATGAGAGCCTACACAGCTTCCATACAATGATCTTAAAACCTTGCCTTCTAAAATGCCTTCTACTCCTA
>JASCZW010015348.1:0-20783 GCA_034211315.2 Aedes japonicus | reverse complement strand
CCAAATTTGAAAAATCGACAGGCGATCGGTGTGTAACTATCCGGTATCTCAAAAGCAGCAGCAAGATGCTTAGAGGCGGACCGGAAGATTTGATGAGCATCCTCCCCCAGAAACAGTGATGTGTAACTATGTAGAACAATAACTAGAAGGGACAGCCTCACTGGATTGAACATTATTAGATTCAACCATTATGAGGCCTCTAAATATAAAAATGGGTGCCTTTATACGGAAATTTACATCAAAAGTAAATAAGTTCTATCAAATTCAAAACGCAACCCCTAAGCACCAGTCGATTTCATACACTGAATGTTTGCAGTCAATAGATTTCATAACAGTCCCAAAACTGATTACTGATCGATTTTGTAAAGTTTAGTTATTAACGTTCAAAAGCTGACCATAGAAAGCTTCATGAAACTCTGTTGTACTTGTACTCGTAAAGTGTACTCCACTATAGAAAACAAATTCTACGCGCAGTGCACACGCTAAGAAAAAAGTACCCACCGGATCAGTTAAGTGTGGGAAGCCAACTTTCGGTATAATCATGTTTACCTACCGTTGAGTTCAAACAACTTCGTTTTGGGTAAAATTTTACCCAAAAGTAAGTAACTTGTACCCATCGGTAGGTAAACATGATTAAACTCAAAATTGACTTCCCACACTTAACTGCTCCGCTGGATACTTTTATCTTAGCGTGCATATATAATGGCAGTTGTGGATGGAGAATATAGAATGAGTGTGCAAGTGTTCTATGTTATGTTAAGCAAAGCTATGCTATACTAATTTCTACTTCAAATGTTCGTGCACCAAAATTGAAACAGCAAAGACTGTAAATGTAAGGCTTCGAAATCCCAGTATTCAGTCGACTGGCTATTTTTCAACGCCTTACGGACTTGGATTTGAAGTTACCAAATATCGTCTAAAATTTGTTGTAAATGTAGCATCTATCTGTTGGCAAAAGGTCATCATCAAACACATCAAATAGAACATAAAACTGAGTTATATTCATGTTTATGTCTCAAAGTATTCACGTGCAGGATTACATCATTTGTAATATTCTCTATCTTAAAGAGTGTATTTCTGAGGTTTTCCCGAGTTCTTTTTAGCAAATAACTAGATGATGAAGGTTTAATGTTTTTAATTATTCTAGATTGTGGAAAATGTGTCAGTGTACAGCAAGCATACTCACATATTGAGACTCTTCTAAATGAATATCATCTATGGAGTTATTAACTGAAAGCTTTCGATGCCAGGTACCATTTTTGCCTTAATATGACTGTGTGGCAAGTACAATCATACCCAAGGGAGTCAAGAAATTAACGAAAAATTCCTAGACCAGACCGGGAATTGAACCCAGCCACCTCCAGCATGGTGTTGCTTTGTAGCGGTGTCTTTAATGACTGAGTTAAGGAAGGACATTAATCTATCTCTTCCTCTGTTTCCTCATACGCAGTACATTCCACTCGGATTTTGCCGCCCCTGTGGTGCCATGTTAGAATACCATGTCATAACCATCGTGTTTACCCCTGCGTCTCCACAATTGTCAAGGGAAGGATAGATTTGTTTTAGTGAGGCAGGTTTATTTATAGATCATGGATTCACTGTGGTAAGTGATGCCATCAATGAAAGCGCAGTACTCTGCTTTTTATTTTAAATCTAGTGGTGATAGAAAGAGGCAAGTGACAAATGGAAAGGAAGGGGACGGGCCTGGGATTGAACTCCCGACCATCTGATCAGTTAGCAGAACGGATAACCACTGAGCAATCCAGCCACGTAATTTCGAGATTCGTCAATCACTCGAGAAAAACTTTTTCTCCGATT
The DNA here is from genome assembly GCA_034211315.2 of Aedes japonicus. Lineage (NCBI taxonomy): Eukaryota > Metazoa > Arthropoda > Insecta > Diptera > Culicidae > Aedes > Aedes japonicus. The sequence continues at coordinate 18,965 of JASCZW010015348.1, read as the reverse complement.
TCTTTGTCAATGAAACATCAACAAATGCCTGTCAAACGTGTGTCCAGATTTACTTTGAATCGAGCTTTAGGTTATCAATATTTAGAGGTTTTAGGTAAGTCGATACTCTTTGGGGGTGATGCAATATACAGGTGAGTGTTGCAATATTTTTCGAATTGAGTCGATACTTATGACTGGTAAAGGTTATTCTCGAGAAAAATGCAACACTTTCGTTTCTGTATACCATTTTATTGCAAGGGTAAAAATTAATAAAATTCTGGGTAAAACTAGTTTAACATGGGTAAAATTTCATCAAAATTTGTCATGTGTTTTTCGAGATAGCGAAAAAATACAAACGCAGTCGTGGAAAATGCAGGCCAGTTCCACAGCTGGATCGGCCAACCGTTGGGAATTGACAATTCGACCGAAGACCCAGACGACCTAACGGCGAGCTGACAGCGGTAGAAAAGCGAAGTTGACCCAGCCCCGTGAACGCAAGAAACGTGAGGGATTACTTCAAGCGCAATCCGAACCATTCGATTCGGAATGTGGTCAAGAAGGTCAATTCATCCGTCTGGTTCGTCCAGCAGACAATGAAACGAGCCGTACTTCATGTCTTCAAAGTAAGAAAGGCGCTAACCGAACCGATAAACAGAATACGGTGGCCAAATCTCATGCCAGGAAGCTGTAACGTGAGTGGTTGATTCTGCCAAAACGTATCGTAATGGAGGACGAGACGTACATTAAAGCAGAACGCTAAGCATGAAATTTCTTCAGAGGGCTTTTCAACGTTGTGTGGCCATTTGATGATTTGTCCCCGGAACAGGTTCCCGAGGGGTTTGAGAGGCCATAAACATTTTAAGAAGAAACCCATGAGAACATGGCTATCAAAATTCATCAAATTTCCCAGTAGGCTATTGCTCTACTTCTTGTGGCTCTCTGATGATTTATACTTGAACCGGTCATTCCGGAACAGGTTTCTGTTGGGTCTCAAGTGGCCATTAACATATTTAAAAGGAAACCCTGGCAATATGGGCTTCAAAATTCATAAAAGTTCTCCAGGAGGCTTTTTATCAACGTTTTGTGGCCATCTGAAAATTTGTCCTCCGAACGGTCATCCCGGAACAGGTTCCCGTCGGGTCTTGAGTGGCCATTAACAAAACTAGCCAAAAACATCGAGAAATATCCTACTGAAGAAATTTTAGGAATTTTGAAACCCATATTGCCAGGTTTCCTTTAGAAAATATTCATGGGTACTTCACGGGAACCTGTTCCGAAATGGCAGGTCCGAGGACAAATCATCAGATGGCCACTAAACCTTGATAAATATCCTCCTGGCGAAATTGTATGAATTTCGATACACATATTACCTTGGTTTCCTTCTAAATATGTTCATGACCACTCGAGGCCAAACGGAAATCTATTCCGGAATGACTGGCCAAAGAATAAATAGAAATTTACATTACATTTTGTTAGTGTGCACCCGGGTACCCTGTCCAACACGTAAGGATTAAAGAGGAAAAACAACAACTGAACCATCAATCGTAAAGCTCAAGCTGCGGTCATATCGCTACTGACGAGGTAATGTCTGCTGAATTTGACGGTAGAAACACCGCTACCAGCGATGACCATCGCGATCGTCTGTGTACTAGAGAAGTAAAATGACGGTCTATTTTCATCAGGGATGCCAGATTTTTTTTTCAAATGTCTGTTCTAAAAATTTGAAAAGTCTGGGAATGCCTATAAAAGTCTGTAAATTTCTTTTTAGAAAATTAGACTTCTTTCAACGAACAGACGTAATAAGAAAGCGAGTTATGTCATTATCACCTTTTGTGTGATTATGTTAACATGTCTGCATCTATTTCTTCGTTTGTATGCAATCTTACACTATTGTTTCATATTTTTAAAGTGACACTGAAGCTTGAAGCATTCGCATAGATGACACGATTTTCTATATTTTTTTCCCCCTGTAACGCTCTTTCCAGTTTTGTATTTTAATATCAAAATTTAGTTTTCGTTTGATAAATTCAACATACTTTTTTTTTATTCAACAATAACAATTGATGGTGAGTACCACATTTTAATATTGTGTCATCATCACTCATGATCATCAATATCATTATGGGCATATTAATGATTATTATACAGACTGCTTTTTCGGTTAGTCAGTGATTATCTCTTAAATTTCAGCGAAACTCTCTCCTAATCTTCTGCAAGGCTCTTTGCTTTCCTCCTAAAATTCAGGCAAAATTCCTCATGAACTTGTTGACAGTCACTCCTTATTTTCTTCAAAATTCACATTTAAGAACTCAACCTTACCTTCCAGAAGCATTTGTTAATTTTTTTCCTGAACATAGTAACTTTCTAAACTTCTGATAAGTCGTACCCTGAACTACGAGAAAAGTTACTGCAAAACTTTGAGAAAGTACTCTCCAGAATTTCTTGAAAAATCTTCTTAAGTTGTTGGAATTTTCTTCCTGAACTTCTGAGAAGTTCTTCTGCCGAAATAATCTCTTATGAACTTCAGGGGAGTATTCTCCTGAACTTCGGAGAAGTTTGTTCCTGAGTTTCTGAAAAGTTTTTTCCTGATTTTATCAAAGGAATCTACCATAACTTCTGGAATTTCGTGAACTTCGAGAAATTCTCATTCAGTAATGCTGGAATGTTCGATTAGGAACTTTAGGGATACTCTCTAGCACTTCTGGGTAGTTCCAACTAAACTTTTGGTCTCTTCGCAGCTTCTGAGAAGTCCTCTTGTGAACTTCCAAACTTCTCATTGGTCCCATACGAAACTGCGAGGAAAATTTTATTCCAAAATTTTTAGGAAAATTCCTTTAAATTTGTTCCTGGACTTCTGAGAAGTCCTCTTCTGAACTTTTGGGAAGTTTTCTCAAGAACATTGGGGAAGTGTGTCCCGGAACTATTGGGAAATTTGTGCTCAAATTAAAAGGAAGTACCCCAATGCTCCTGGAAAGTTTCATTCTTTTCTCTCTTAAGAATTTTGAGAAATCCGTATTCTGAAATACAGAATGTTCTCCTCTGAGCTTTGGAAAAGTTGCCAAGCACTTCTAGGAAGTTCCAACTAACCTTTCGAGAAGTTTCTTCCGGAACTTCTGGGAAGTTATTTCCTGAACTTGTGAGAAGTTCTTCCCTAAATTTCTATGACGCATCATCCTGACGATTTTATTTCCTGATTTTTTTTGAAAAATTATAGGTAGTGCTCTTCCTGGTTAGCTCCCGTCTGAAATTTGGGAATTTTTTATTCTGAACTTCTGGGAAGTTCAATCTTAATTTCTGGGTAAAACTCCAAATCCTCTGAAAATTCCAAACTTCAGAGAACTTCTGAAACTATGATAAGTCCTCTCCTGATTCTTGGGGATGTTCTGTCTTGAAATTCTGGTAGGTATGATCTTGAACCTCGGTAATTAATTTTTGAAGGTTCTTTTTGCATGAACTGCTTGCTCCCAATACTTTTGAGAAGTTTCTACCTGACATTGGAGAAGCTTTTTTTTTTCGAGGAAGTCTCCAAATTTCTCAAATTTAATTTTATTGTTGTGAGCCTTGATTTTCGTTGTGACTTAATAGCAAAGGACCCATATTACCAACGCTTTGACAGTAATTTTTCGCATGGGTTTGAACACGCGTGGGATTGAACACTACCATAAGCAGGGACTCCATGTTACTCTCGGAAAGGGCCTATACGATACTTATCTCTTTAAAAAAATCGTTAAAAAAGTCTGCAAATATACAGACATATCTGTGAATATGGCATCCCTGATTTCCATGCCGGTATATTTATTCTTGGTGATACGATCGTACCACATAATACTTGAACAAGATATAAAAAATGAGTGAGCAACGCGAGATAGAAATACCTCTCGGTAGTTATTTCATGATGATGAGAAGTTTGAGAGAGTGAGAGGCTCTTCTGTTGCTTTGATTGTCAATTGCAAGAATCTCATTTGTCAGTTCCAACACTGTCAGTTCCGTAATGGAGCTCAGCACTGCCTACACTGAAAATTTATTTTCGTTAAATAGCTTTCACGCGTTTCGTAAACATGGATTTTGTACATAAAACAAATGTTTCGTATATTTTATGAAACATTCATAATGATTTTTATCTGGTGAAATGCTATAATTACACCTTTTTGTAAAATGCACGAAATGAATTTTGTGAAGACCAGTCAATCGCTGTTTCTCTTTTATACCGTACCCATGCATGATGGTGGTGCTGCTGGTATGGGCGGGAATAATTTATCTATCCCAAAATAAAAATAAAAAGCGCTGTAGAGAGCTATAACTTCATGCTCATTATTTAAAATTGTTCTCACGAGTCAACATGGCTTAGTGAGATCAACCACGGTTTCAAAATCAGCACTTTCAAAAAGTTCAGGTTCGAATCCCATGTCAGAAACATTACAAAGAAGCTGTACAATTCCACGTGGTTGCTTTTTTTTGTCAATTACATTTTAAGTCGATAAAGTAGATCTATAAATCCTGCATGTTACCACCAGAGAGACGTTTCTTTTTAATTTGTGACCAAATATTCGTAGCTCTTTGTATTGTTCACGTACAATGTACGAATGTTCTTTCTGCGCCAACAAAAGGTTCGTGGTTTTGACAGTTGAGTGTGTGGCATTAATTACGAATGTATCTTCATAATAAGTACAAATCAGTTTCGTTGCAGAAAACAACGAATAGATTTGTTAGTTCTACCTTCGATTCCGTAATATAAACTAACATTAATTTTCAGTGTACTGCCCTTCCTCCGGTCCCACGAAGGCGACACTCTGTTTTGGCCGGTGATGGAGTGGTACGAAGCCAACGATTTTGTTTTTTCCGCCAAGTTCGTCAGAACTTTGCCCAATAGAAAAATGCTGGGCGATTATGAACGGCATGCTCCGGAAAACAGGGAAGATCTTCAAAAAACGACAAGGATACGAAGAAAGGTTGGATGAGAGTGTGTAAGAAAGATGGCGCAAGTGTTGCACAGGATTTGATGGGTGGCGTTAAGTCCAAGCTGCGGGAATTGAGCATAGGAGAGGAGGTTGAATAAACCTACTTTGCAAAAACATATCTATTTGTTCCCTGAGAGTTTCAAAAATATGCGACTTCAAAATAATTTTTGGTGAAGATTTTTGTCTGTTGCATTTTTTTCGAGTACAATCTTTATCCGGTGGCATTTAAAACAAGATCCTTACAATTTAGTTTTCTTATTACGCCAATCTGATTAATCCGCACCTACCCGCAGTGTGACTTCCCGTTTTCGTAAGATTTCTTTGTACCGAAAGAAGCAGTCATTGGCAGGCGATAATTCGCCGGAGGGGTGTTGCATGTTACATATGTCAGTTCCCGAACAACGACTTGTGCGTCAGGGCTATACGGAATTTCGTTTCCCGGTCATGTGAACCACGAATGAACTGTAGCAATCGCGTTGCAATTAAACAGATGACGGAATCGAGTGGATCCAGTCAATCGAAATCAAAAGTTTACGAAAGAACTCGTCTGCCATGTTGTTCCCAAAAGGAACTCAAATTCAAAATTTAAACAACAACTTACGTTCGTAAGCATTCAGCATAAACGTGATCCCACCATTCAATTGTTAAATCGAGCACCTTCGAATTACGATCTTCCTTCTTCGCTGACCGGTGGACTCCGGGTACTCGGGGAAAATCACACAGGTGTCATCAACCCGCCCGGTGAACCGAAATGTACACACACGTCCATTACCTTAAAGAAGATCGATTGGGTGGGGCTGATTGATTCACACATCGTAAGCGCAAACGAAACCCCCATCTTCACCCGATATCGAAACGAAATGTACATACATATACTGTAATCGCTTTGGGGCAGCGAGTCCAATTCCGACTTCACCTCTTCCGAATGATGGCATGGCTGTTAAGATTATCCACATTACAACCATGGAAAAGAGAGGCAGCCATCAGCAACCGTACCGTTCATATAGCTGTGTGTCTGTGTGTGTGTGTGTATGTAGCTCAACTTGGAGTTCAACAGAAATAACTTCTCAAATCATTTTTGCATAATAAATAGTTGGCGGTGATGATCATTGTTTGGCCGGTTCGTCCGACCGTGTAACGAGCGCCATAGGAATGTGCGCGGTGCGGAAGATAAGAAAACGGCCGACGACGTGAAAATTGAGAGGCAAAAAAAAAGATCGTGGCCTCTTATCACACCGCCAACCCACCCAGCAGAAGCAGACTTAAAAGCGGAAAAATGGTTTCCTCTTCTGGTGGCGAAGCAATTTCACCTTCGTCGGTAGTAGGTGCTGTACCCTGGGTTTGGGTTGGCTTCGGTAAGGCGCCTGCCTCCTGCACAATGGAGGGTGTTTTCTCCCCCGGTTTGTTGGACGCGGCCACTTTTCTTTTTTAAACGCTGGAAATGTATTCGCCTCAACGAAATTTAAGCTTATACTTATTATCAACAGCAATTTAGGTGGATGAGTCTCAAATTTGGATGATTAGTTTTCATTATAACACATTACATCAATTACATGCTTGGTCGTAACAAATCGTATGTGATTTGACCTTTATGATGATGATGTAAATCGTGTTAATGACAATTTCAGCGATGCAGATTTGTCCGAGTTATTTAGAGAGTTTCTAAAACATTTGTTCACAAGTATTTATTAGCTTTTCTATGACATCTAACAGATCCGGTAATGCTTATTTCTTATATATATAATGCGGCCTAAATATACACGAGCCTATACGTATGTTTGAACGATTAGGGCTGTCGAACCACGGGTCCAAAATAAGATTTTCCAGTTAATGTTGCCAAGGCGCCAATTTCAGGTCTGAAGTTAACAACATCAATGTCGATGAAAAGGTGACAAAATTTACCAATAAACAGGCAAAAATGATGAATTCTAACAAATGCGTAAAATTTGCTCTCGGTCAATTGCATGCCAAAGCAAGCGTAAACAATGCAATTGTTTGCAATCATTCAAATAACAGACCTGATTTAAGCGATTTGTTTTTGTTTTCTATTTTGTGGACATTGCACAGTGGTCCAGAATGCGAATTTAGCTGGAAAGATACATTTTCCGCCTGAGTTTGAAGTTTTGGAGCAAAATTATCTTCTACAAAGTTGTTTCTAATAATGAGGCCCTTCTTTTGGTCTAAATGGAAACCAGGGTGGTCCTTATTTTCAGACAAATCTATAATCTAACTTTTTTATATGCAGAAATGAAGGCATATAATCTTCAGAAAAATTGTAGATAAGACAATTTTGAGCAACTCATTTTAGATAGCTTGCTCTTTTGACCAATTGTTCAATCTTCCTGTTAGAAGGCGATTCTTTATATTCCTGTGGATACGTATAAGTGTTGTTGCCCATCGATCCACCCAACCCCTTTTTGGCCCTTCAAACAACGGCAATATCCGTGGAAGTGCTTCTCAAGAGGAAGATGTGCTAATATTTTATCCTTAGTCAAAAACAAATATACTTAATCTACCTTTTCCCTATACCTAACCTAATTAATCTGTGGCGTCGGCTTTGTTGTCATTTACGTACTAATATCAAATCGGGTATCAAAATTTGCTCGGCTTGTTGTTTGTTAAACGTTAGTGTGTACGGTTTTGAAGATGTGTACTGCAACTGTCGATTTGAAGTTATGTGAAATTTCTTGCTCATTCTGTTTGACGGCCTTAGTCACCTCCGCTAGATGCTCTTTGAACCTTGTTGCCAAGGTTCTACATATATTTTGCTGCAGGATTTACACTTGATTTTGTATACCCCTGCTCTGCCTAATGTGACTACTGAATCTTTGGTGCAGCCTAACATCGATGCTAACGAAAAAACCTACTAGAGAAAACTAAGTCTAAACCGAATTCCCAAAGTCGTGGTTTCAGCTTTTGCGTAATGTAGGGGACGGATACACCTTTCAGGGGTTCAGGTGAATCTGACAGGGTTGTTTGCAATTTCCTATGAAGATGTTTTTCCTTTTCGTTGATGATCGCTTGAATTGTCCTCGTTTCGTAACCATTGAGTCTGACAGTTTCGAAGATATATGCTCATTATTTGGTTTTTCCGGTTTTATTGAAAGGAAGGGTCAACATCCGGTGGATCATGTGGTGGACGGTGGCCATTTTATGCTGAAAAGAGTGGTTTGAAGTGTAAGTGATGACTCTTTGGGTTTTCTGACCATTTCAAACTCTAAAGGAGATGGTGACAATGATTCTCTCACTACTAGAAAGTCGAGGAATGCAAGTTTACCATCCTTTTCTATTTCATGAGTGAAGATTGTTGATTTCTTGAAGCATTAAGAAGAGATCGTCTTGTTTCACTACGGCGAAGATGTCGTCGATGTATCTCCACCAACAAGTTGGGAGTAATCATTTCGCTTTTAGGATTGTTTCCAGATTCGCCATAAACAGTTCACAGAGAAATGGGGGTAGAGGGTTTCCACTGGGAGCTTCTTTTAATTGTTTATATAATGAACCTCTGACAGTGAATTAGTTCTCAAGTTGGGTCAGCGTAAGGTACACCCGCACCTTTTGCTTCAATGTTGTGTCATCTCCTTGTTTTAAAAGTCAATCTTCTAGGAGGTTAATTGCCGTGACGTCAAATTCTTGTGAAATACGAACTGAGCTTGTTTATGGGCTGGAGGTTCGAACGTTATATGTGGTCAGGATCACGGTATAAACTGGTAAAAAATGCTCTCTTTTACATGGACACTAGTGCCACGCAGTGACCGTTTTTTCAACTATACCTGGAAGCCCTGGGCCTTCTGTACAACTTTGCTGATGATTAAAACTTTTAAGGAGCTTGGGATCACGATATAAACTCATTAAAAAGTCCACTATTTAACATGCGCACTAGCACCACGTACTGACCTAATTCCAAATTCCGAATAACGAGCTCCATCATCTGGAAACCCTTGAACTTCTGACTGGTTTTGCGGAAGGTTCGGTCATTCTAGTTGGTAGGAATCATTATATAAACTCGTTAAAAAATGTTCTCCTTACATGCAAACTAGCGCGACGTAGTGGCCGAATTTCGAACCAAACAATTCACTTGGGAGAGCTTCTGACCTTCTGAACAGCTTTGCTGAAGTCAACATTTTTGCAGGTAATCAAGGTTTCAATATAAGGTATCATAACGCGATACTTTTTAGGGCAAATGTTACAATACTTTTCGATATGAGTCGATACTTTTGACTGGTGGTGTTTATAAGTATAAATATAAGTATAACTATGCATAAGTGTTGTATATTCTATTTTCAATTAAACACAACACCGGATAAACTCGAGCTACGCCGCTATCACTCCAAAGTTTTAGATTTATTTACATTCACATTAGTTACGTGTTGCGCATAAAAAATTAAATCCCTCAAAAAGTGGAAACAATCTGGTCTTAAATTCAAATTGCCTTAACAGGGCTTGTAGCAGGTCACTTTTTAGTGACTTAGTCACTATTTTGAGTTTAGTCACTAAAAAGTCACTATTTGCATCCAAAAGTCACTAAAGTCACTATTTTCGCACCGCGGATTGTAAAAAGTTTTATAAAAATCACTTGTGCCTATTGTACAATAGTCAACCAAATTAAGCAATCCGGCCACACTATACAAAAGTCGAAAATATACACCAATATCTAGATGCCCTAGCGAACGCTGTCCCACCTCTACCTCAATTGAACTTGTCAAATGCTACGCACGTGGTCCCATGTTACATCATCTTTCATTATCTATACAATTTTCCAGCTATTTCATAATGTTTTTGTAAGATTCAGTTTTTTCAAAAGCGGACTACTCTTTTGGTATCCACATGGTCGAGAAAAGTGGGAACGAATTGTAAATCAGATAAAGGACTTATTTTCAGTTACTCAGTTAGTAATTCAAGCGAACTCAATTCGATCATAGGTGAAATCGAGATACAGTGCAATTCGACTAGTTTATAAAAGCGTTATGATCTCAATATTTCATTAAAACTCGTATATTAAAATTTTATATTTTTTATAGGAAATTTCTGAGACTAATATTCTCTGTAGATTTAAAAAATTCATAATTCATCAATTATTTAAGTTTATGCTACTTTGCTTGACTGCTGCTAAACTGAATATTTTTTGGCAAAGTTGTAAAACTTGTTCAGTAGAATTTGATCTAAACATTTTTGATAAAGTTTACGAGCTATTGATACGCATACTGAGCTATTTCAATGATATTTTCCAAGGTTTCTTCTAAAGGGAAGAACCACCAATACATCTAATGTACGCTGATCTGAAAATGTTGGTGCGAACCATCGTCGGTCGAGTTTGTAAGCCCAATGTGTGGCCCGCGAATACTTCACAGAACTTGTTACCTGCGGAAAAAGTTTATGTTGGGGATGAAGTAATGGCAAAGTTGGTCAAATTAAAGGAGATCGACAAAATTCACCTTTTCAACAATGCAAATAAGCATTACGTTGCTGCTGGTAAGCACGTAATCAAAAACTACAAGGTAGCCCATTGGACTGTTCGAAATGATGACGTAGGACTACGATACTAAATGTAAGCCATTTAGATGGTACAATTCAATGTTCTTTGAATTTACCCTTTCAGGCCTAATTTATTCAAGCAATTTGATGAATTCTTATTGGTTTGGTGCTCAATAACATAGAAATGATTGAAACAAGTACGAATTATTTGTTTAAGATGTGCTGGGTCGTCCAAACTGCCCAGGGGATCAGAACTTAAGATCTACAATTGTAACAGTAGCTTTATCCACTATACAATGTTATGTTCTATATTTGAACATATTCAATGAATGTCCTGGAAGACCAACTGACATTATGAGTTAATTTTGGGATATTCTATGCCAAACAAACTAACTTAACTTTGTATAGCCCATAAAGCTATTGTTACAATTGTAGTATAGGAAAGGCTTGTAAGATGGAACACGGTCCGTTTTTTGCTCGTAACATGCATGATTTTTATTTTTTCGCAAATCCAAAGACATCCTTCGAAAGAGGAATTAAAAGGCTCTAACTTTGCCTGAGGAACAGATTATTTATAGTCATCAAAAAAAAATTATGGCCTATTTTCGAAATCCATCGAAAATTGCAATTTTAAAAACTGTATTGTTATATTTCAATTTATTTTTGATTCCATGGCATTTCCAAACATGAAAATATCATTCATATGTCATATCATATTCATATTCATATCATTTATATTCATAAAACGAAAAAAAATGTGTTCCATCTTACAAAAATACACCAAAAATGCTAGCCAACACAAATGTTAACCTTTTGATATCGATGTGAAATTTCCACTTATTAAGCACAAGAAATAATTGCTATTTTATTTATGCCAACACTTTCGAACATTGAAACCTAGCTAAATCGAATGAGTGTATTCACTCCAAAAGCAAATGAAAATTGAAGAATAGTAAAAAAATGAGGTTAACACTTATCAGCGCGATAGTGTTGTCGCTGTGATGTCAAAAGTGGCGCTGTTCCATCTTACAAGCCTTTCCTCTACAATTAAGTTTTGAAGGACAGTTTGAATACACTGAAACCAACAAGGTTATTCTTTGATGTCTGTGGATGTTTCAGAATATTTATTGAATATGTTTGAATATTTATCGAAGCTTTGTATAGCCCAAAAGGCTACGGTTATTACTGTATATCTTAAGATCGGAGCTCAAGGTCAAGGTACTAACCTGAACATCCCAATATATCTCATAATATCGGTTGACCTCATAAAAGACTCACTTAATTTGTTCAAATACATATTGTTTCTTTGTTTAGTCCCAAAAGCTGTCGATTATGAGCTATAATTCAAACTTAAGATCTTCAGCTGTAGTTTTTAAGTTTTGAATTCCAGGAAAGTTTAGATAACCTAACACATCTAATCTTCTCAAATTGTCTGTTATTTATCCAAAATATTCAATGAATATGTAGCCCGGAAAGCTTTTGTTACAACTGTAGGTCCTATATTTTGATCTCAAGGATAGTTTGGATGACCTAGAATATGTCATAATGCTTTATAATATTTTTTGATTTCAATAATACTGAATATGTTTGAATATTTATTGTAGCTTTGTATGGCCTTAAGTTTACTGTTACAACCGTAAATTTTAAGTTCTGAACGCCAAGACTGTTTGGATGACCAAGATTATCTTCTTGTGTATTTTTACGCTCGAAAATATTCAATGAATATACTTGAATACGTGACGTAGCTCGTAGACCCAAAAAACTACTGTTACTAAGTTCTGAACTTCAGAACGGTTTGCATTACCTCGAGGGTCTCAAAGTTAAAAAATAATGACTATTGACCTTCCAAAAGAATCATTAAATATGTTTGAATTCAGATGGTTAGAAAACGACTGTTACAACTGTAGATCTTATGTTTTGAACTTAAGGATAGTTTGGAGTACCTAGAATATCCCAATATTGACGCATTATGTCTGTTGGCCTTCCACACTATTCAATCAATATTGTTAATACATCTTATCCCTTTACACACTCCAAACACCTACTGTAACAACTGTAGATCTTATGTTTTGAATTCAAGGACAGTTTGAATGACCTAGATCATTCCGTCATCTCATGATGTATTTTTTTCACGTTCGAAAATATTACTGAATATATATAATTGAATACGTAGCGTAACTTTGTATAGCCCAACAAGCTACAGTTACTACTTAAGATCTTGGGTTCTGAACTCAAGGACAGTTTTGATGACCTAGAACATCACAAAGTTATCAAAGAATGACTGTAGACCTTCCAAAAGGTTCATTCAATATGTTTGAATACATATCGTAACCTTACGTAGCCCTAAAAGCTACTGTAGATCCGTAGATCTGAAGTTCTGAACTCAAGTACATTTTGGATGACCAATAACATCCCTGAGAGAAATAAAAATATTTACCCTACATCAACAAGAATTTCATAATACGTATGCATATAATATGTAGGGAAACAGAACCTATTCTCACCATAGTACATATATCCATCACATTCTGCAGCCAGCAACTTCAAACGTTAAAAGATGTTTAATTTCTCCAATTAATGGACGCAGTAACCAAGAATATACAATCCTGGCAAATAAAATTAGGTCTTGAATAAAATTTAAAGCTACAAAATCGTTTCGGGGACTTAAATTTCTTAGAAATAATGAGCAGTCAGATTTTCAAAACAAATTCTTACCTTTGCACTACAAATTCGTCGTATTTTTCTAACCGTACTAGGGTATATACTCGATCCAGACTCCAAGTTTTCTCTTTAATTGCACTATATCCTCACACATTTTCGGTGCGTAATTGCACAAACCATAAAAAATCACACATCACTTATTAAACTAGCCACACGAGAATCAAGGAATACGTGATAAAATACTAGAAAACTATGGGATTAATTTTCACAATAAATTAAATACGCTTGCACCTATTCTGAACCGTGTTTACAATCGACGTAATCGCTTGATGTTGTACTGCTCATATACTGTATAGCATACACATCAACGCTAGTGTGCGTTTTCAATCATTCATAGAGCATTCTATGCCCAACGTTATGGCGAGTCTTGTTGTCAATATTCTCATGGAGGAATAACAAACGAACCCTTTCATTTTGTCTTGGTTATATGCATGCTACCCAACACACGTGAAGTGCTGTGAAATGATCTACTTCATTTTTGGGTGTAGTAGTGAAGAGCGTAAACTAGTTTGTATTTTTTCTTGATTAAAATCAGTACGATTAACATATGTACACAGATGGGATTAATGGTTTTCGTGATATTATTAATATAGGTACATAGCAGTGGCAACTTTTCCGTATTAAATTGGAAGAAAATGATCAGAATCTAATGTTTTGTGTGTTGCTAAACGGTTAACGCTAAGTGGACGAATAAATTGTGAATAACTTGTGTACTCAGTGTTCGGTATTCAGTGCATATTCACCGATTTCCACTGGAGGTCCGCTTATTGAGCTCAAGATAGGTTCCGTATAATATTCAAAAACAACGTTTTACACAATTAATAAGGTATTTATTTTTTCTTCATGATCGTCCTCATATTCAGGATGTTCTAGTTAGTCAATTAGGCCTTAAACTCATATGTTTTTTTTATATATATCTTCCAAATAGAAGAATTGATGGAAAACAAATTTGCCGAAGACAGTGTACACTTTTGTTCAGTCTGTGTGATCATATACAGCCATTATCCTTTTGGGGTCATATAGGACTCCTTAGGCCTGAAGAAGTTCATATACTTTTTAAGACAAGGCTTAACATTTATGATTTTTGCATGAAATGGATGCGTAGAAATACATCTGATCGATGAGTGTAAACATTTTGAAAATCTTTTGAGAAATGACTGAGACTGCTCAAAACCTGACCACTTTTCGTGACGGTCGCAATACGATTTTTTTTAAATTGTATCCCAGTATGGAAAACTAAAACGTTGTCCTACGTTAAAAGTCTGGATTGCAGAATTCGTTTATAAAATATTGCCAATGTCTCAAGCCACCAGCCGTTGCATCCGGTGAAAGCTCCAAGTATGTTAAGAAAATCGCCAAGTTACTTCCGATTCAGGTCAACTATAGACCCATCTTCGCAAACACTAGCTACGGACCAGGTGCAGAAGGTCGCTTGATTACAGGCTTCCTTACAAAACAAAAAACAAAAATTGACACTGCGCCCCAGTATTGTTCATTTTGGCAAAAGGAAGTGTTAGTTAGTTCATTTCTACTGTACTTTTACAACACATTTATAAAAGATGAAAAAAATATTTAAATTTGGAAATCACTTCTTAGTCACTATTCGGTAGTTATTTGGTCACTATTTTTATTATTTTTGTCACTATTATTTATCCATAAATCCGCTACCAGCCCTGCCTTAACAAAAGACCACTGACAAAAGCATTATAAAAAGCGAGATATTTTCTATCATTGAAAGTACAGTGCAATCACATTAGCGGCACCTCATCAGCCATGCGCCACTTGAAAATTATTCGCATTTGGACTTAAAATTGGTGTTGTGCCGTGTGATTTTTTTTTCTGCAAACAATAATGCACTTAGAAAACAAAACACAAACATCACACAAACCCACCTTCTCTATTGCACTTTGCCTCCTTCTGAGTTTGACTCGGGTAGGCTTATTTTTTAATGAGTGTTATATTTAGGTACCTATGTATTTATATTTATGAGCTTTTGACACACTAGAGAACTTAATGAGTGTTGAAGTTTTTCCCACGATCGAAGTGCAAGCTCTCTGTTCGGGGGTAAAAAGTTCAACGAAGACGAGACCGTAACTTATTTTCCAACGTGTTTCAGCATTTGTGTTCCAATTTTTTTTTTGGTTAAATCAAACGATCTTCTCAGTGATTTGCTTTCTTGAAGTAACGGAAAATAAAAGTGAAAGAAGACTCTTGCTAGGAAAGAAAAAAATAACCAATATTGCCAATTGGCAATAGATATCAAGTTATGCTGATTAACGCGATACTGCTTTTAATGGAATTTTCTTTCTAAGGTGAAGATTTCCGCTGAAATCCGAGAGTGAACGAAACCGAAAGTGATTACACACAAAAACCTATTGGAGCAAACCTGTCTACTCGCACACACATTAGAGGGGAACGAATGAGTGAGTTTATTTTCAAGGGAAAACTTGTTTACCTTATAGCGGCAAGTGCGTGCCGAAGCGTATGCCCCCATCCGTCTAGAAAACGCTGAATGGATAAGGGAAGTCGTCTTCTTGCCTCACGGTGTTGTTTACCGTCCAGAGCAGAGGTGCCTCACCCGTATGAATGAAGAGCACAAAACCAAAGCAAGCTGGGTTATGTGGAATGTAGGTAGGTGAGGTTTTTGCTACTAACCGGAGCAACTTTCTTGCAATTTGGTTCCTTCCTGATGAGCCGAGGCTCTGCTCAGTTGGTTGGGTGGTTTTAGTTCCCGTTTCACCAATTGCGTAGATGGAGAGAAATGTGCGAGTTGATTGAAGTTTAATCTTCCTGCCAGTTCTGGTTGGCAAGCTTGAAATGCCTACTTTGACGTTAATTGAAAACAGCAGATTGCCACAAAGAACCACTAAGCAATCATTGCTTTTTATTTTGTGAAAAGAATGTTTTTCCATTTTTTTTTGGCTAAATATTTATTAGAGAACGTTTATTGAACATGTCACGTACACTCAAGTAACGATCTAATATGGCGTCCAATTTGTTTCAAATGAAACTCGCCCCTCCTAGACGTCAAAGTAGTTTCACATAGAATCGTGTAAAAATAACTTGACTTACCTGAACTTCATTTTAGAAAAACTATTTCCAGTTCACCGTTGCTGAGTGTTCCATTTATGTGCATGGCAGTTCGCTCCTTATGATATTTTGGAAAATGCCATTGCTAATGTTCATTTTTTCTCTGTGTAGCTACTTTAAGAAAAATTCTCAGATCAAAACGGGAATCGAACCTATAGATAGGAGACGGCACGTGCTCATTTGAAGAATTACGGGCTGTATCCGCAATAATCCGGACACCTCAAAGCATAGATAAAACATAAATTTCGCATTATATTTCCGTCGTAGTTGTTTATTTCAGATTCATGGGATGTGTTTTAACAATTCGTGAAGACAAAACATAGTTATTCGGTATTTGCATAAAATGTTCGAACTTTGCGCTTAACTCCGTCCATTAGAGTTTGTACAGACTCTTCAGAAATCGTAGAAGCCGTCTTTGCCCAAATTTGCTGGAAGTGTTTGATGTCTTTGATTCCTTGCTTCTTTCCAGAAAGCTTCCGCTTCATCAGAGCCCAATATCTCTCGATTGGTCGTAGCTCTGGGCAATTTGGCGGGTTTGAGGTTTTTGGTACAATGTTCAATTGATTTGCTTGGTACCACTCCATCACAGTTTTAGTCTAGTGGCGTGATGCCAAATCGGGCCAAAACAAAGGTTTTTCTTTGTGACTTTTGATGAAGGGTAGCAATCGCTTCTGCAGACACTTTTTCTGATAGATCTCCTTGTTGATTGTGTCTGTAGTGACGAAAGATTTACTCTTTCTGCCACACGTGCAAATTGCTTGCCACACAAGGTATTTTTTGGGAAATTTCGATGCCTTCTTCGTCCCGAAATGCTCAGCATTTGTGGCTATAGCAGAATAAAAAGCCAGCCCTGGAAGCTGCTTGAAATCCTCCAGGACATAAGTTTCATCGTCCATAACAACGCATGAAAACTTCGTCAAATATTCGCAGTACAAACGGTGAGCCCGTGATTTTGCTGACAAGTTCTGTTTGTCGTTGGGATTTGGAACTGTTTTTACTTCATACGACCTAAGTCCCAAACGTTGTTTTGATTTTTAGACAAAACCAGGCGACATCCCTATTTTACGAACCACCGTTCGAATGGAGAGATTTGGGTTTTTCGTTATTATCCTTTTCACCTTTCGGTTTATGACAGGATCACCGCGGCCAATGTTTATATCACTTCTCGATTTCCTCTCCACCGTCAAACGTTCCGAAAATGATTTGAGTACATCGTAAACAGTGGATTTAGGCAAATCCAATGTTTTTGCAAGGTCCTGACAAGTTAGGATTTGCCGTACGCCCGTACAAAATCGTTTTTCTTCCGTCGCCATCTTGAATACTAAACATGAAAAGTAAACATCAATCATAGTCTTTTTCATCATAGACTCTCAGCTATAGTACAGTGAAATTTTTCATTCCTACGTGCAATATTTTAAAAGTTACCATGATTTGAAGGTGTCCGGATAAATATGGATACAGATTTTACTTCTCTATGTACATTGACAGTTGTTATTTTTGTAATAAAACAGGTCTTGATTGTAGAAAGGTTGACAACGTAATGAGTTTATTCAAATCTTATTTAAAGGTTGTACGAAATCCAACAGCAACACTTTTAAATGGCTGTAACTTTTTACCCGTTGGGTATTTTCTATTGAAATTTTGGGTGGAATTAGTTCAATGTGTATTTTCACTAGCAAATGTGTAAGTTTCATTAGCAAATGTGTAAGTTTCACTAGCAAATGTGTAATCGTTGCGAAGATGAAGTCGGAAGAACAGCAGCGGCGCAAAGAAATTTTGCACACGTACCTCGAAAATCCGGATCTTTCTCATTGGGCCATCAGCAGGAAGCTGGGAATGGTACATACTACGGTGTCTCGTGTTTTAAATCGGTACCACGAACGTTTGGCCATCGTTTAAGGATCACAAGCGGGTAGTTCAAGCTTTCAAGAGGAATCCCAACAGTTCGAGATGTGGCGAAGAAACTGAATCTAATGAAAACTTTCGTGCAAGATGCGAAAAAACGCGAAGGACTAAACACGTACAAAGTCCAAAAGGCGCCTGATCGCGATGAACGGCAGAATACGGTAGGTAAAACATGTGCACGAACGCTCTACACCCAGATGTTGACGAAACCACATTGCCTCGTTATGGATGATGAGACGTATGTAAAAGCAGACTTCCGGCAGCTTCCGGGGCTCCAGTTTTTCAGTGCTCATCATAAATTTGATGTCCCTGAGGACGTTAGAAAGCAGAAGATGTCAAAGTTTGCCAAAAAATATATGATTTGCTCGTGTGGAAAGCAGAGAGCATTCGTGACAACTGGAACGGTAAATGGGCAGGTGTACCTAAAGAAATGCCTCCAAAAGCGTATACTGCCTCTTCTGAGGTCACACGATGGTCCAACGATTTTCTGGCCGGATTTAGCCTCGTGCCATTACTTGAAAGAGGTTTTGGAGTAGTACAAGGCTAAGGAGGTCATTTTCGTGCCGAACATGAAGCAGGCACTTCTGAAGCATCCTAAGAAAGTGAAATCGGAGGAAAATATGAAGAAAAAATGGACTGCAACGCAACAAAAAGTTGGTCCAAATGTTGTACAGGACCTAATGAGTAGTGTAAAAAAGAAGGTTCGTGCATTTGGATATGGAATTGAAATTGAATAAAACAAACATGGGAAAATATTCACAACATGTTTTCTTTACTCCCTGAAAGTTTGAAGATGATTGGTTGAACGGGTGAATTTTGCCGAATATTTGTGTGTGT
>JASCZW010015347.1:0-20787 GCA_034211315.2 Aedes japonicus | reverse complement strand
GACCAGCGAGCCTACACCCCTGCCGGAGTCAAAAACGAACGTCAACCTGAGCGTCAACCACACCCACTGACTGATGGAAGGATCGGTTGCAGAAATGTCAACGCAAAGTCAAAGTAACTCTGCATTAGAAGTAAACACCATAATTAATTCAGCTGAAGTGAAAACTGTGTTCTTACTTAAAACTAAAAGTTACCATTTGTTTAGCACAATTTTACTTTTTTTATTTTCTCTATATCTATTGGTAAGAATCATTTGATTAAAATAAATACGAAGAAATTTCATTTGAAACTATCTACAATAGGACTTACGGCTAAGTAGAGAAGATAGAGATCGAAGTGTAAAAGAACTAAAGTGTTGACCAAACTTAATAGGAAAGGTAAAACCTACACATCTAACTAGCTTAACATAAACCTCAACCTTATTTATAAAGTTCCAGTGAATTTACTCCTGAAAGTCACCAGTTCTGTTATTGTGTTGCGCGATAGCAAAGAGCTACTACAGTGAGTAGCATTTTTTGTTCTAAGGGAACTGTAATCTAAGATTATTTCTACTCTTGTAGGTATTGTAACTATTAAAAATAAATATTTCACAATCTGGGAAGCTTCGTTATATATCGCCAACAAACTTTACAATACTGTATAGTACGAGATAAAGGAATGGAAAGCCGGAAATCGAAACAGTCGGGTAGTTCAACCGATGTTGGTGCAGGAGCTTCGGACAACAACAACCATCCGGTGCAACCAGTGCAGCCGGAGACGACCGGACAGCCGGACAATGTCACCCAGCCTGATAAGCTTAGTCAGTTGGGGTTGACAGTACCAAAAAAACAGGTAGTCCAAACGCAAGGTGGTTGCCAGTCGACGGTTATTGCCATCCAAAACCAACAGGTAAACGCTACCAAAACGGTGAGTACCGCAAAAGGAACCATTCCCCAAAACTCGAGAGCACAAAAAGTGCACCCAAGAATAAAAATAAACTTGTAACGATCCCAGTCAATCGTTTTGTCAAGCGAAACCCCCGCGCCGCGTTTGCAAAATGCGAGTTAGTAGTTGCGGGCTATGTGATGAGCCCGACAATAATGCCATGGTACAGTGTGATGAATGTGATTGGTGGTTCCATTTCTCGTGCGTCGAAGTGAGTCAGTCAGTTGCTAATACAAGTTGGTTGTGCCCCGGATGTACAAGTTTGCTGAAAACTCCCAGCCAGCCGCAGAGAAACGAATCAGGTACGCAAGGACCCAGCAACGATCAACCACAACAAAATCCACCCCCCAAAGGAACGGTTTCGGCTAAATCAGTAGGGACCACAAGTAGGCGTAGTGAGAAGAAGAAAATTGAATTACAGCTGCTGAAACTTGAGGAGGAAAGAAAGTTGCAGTTGCAGTATCTGGACCAGAAGTATAGCCTGCTGCAGGAACTGGAAAGCGAAACATCATCTCAAATCAGCGTTCCGAATTCAATGTTAGACAATGCATCGAAAATTCAACAGTGGATGGAAGATACCGAGAAATGTGGTGATGATTCTGGCCTCGTGGTTGGAGACCCGGACGACCAAGCAGATCACGATTCTATACCGAATAATGAACGTGTATCAATCGACCTCAGAAGGAACACAAGTTCACGTAATGCAACGTGTGGGTCGTCGAGACATTCCGATGGGGAAATAACTCCTGCACTTCCAAATGAGAAGAGGCAATCCGACTTCTTTCCTAAACAACGATCAACTCCACTTCCTCCACCACCATCGTCAGGGCCTTTGTCGACCACTATCAGGGACGATCGACAACCGTCATCACGACCAGCTTCTCTGCCGGCTCCCACCACGACCAGTCCCCTGCAGCTTCCACCACGACCAGTATTTCTACCGCTACCTATAGAGAACGAAAACATCGACAACGCGTACACACTGAACCGTAGTCAGCTGGCCGCTAGGGCAGGCCGTCTCGAAAGATTTACCGGAGTTTGGTGGAAACCCAGAAGATTGGCCGCTCTTTTACTCGATCTTCAATTCGTCCACCCAACTTTGCGGATTCTCTAACGAAGAGAATATGCTGAGGCTGCGGAAGTGCCTTAAAGGCAAGGCGCTGGAGGCAGTCAAGTGTCGATTACTTCACCCTTCGAACGTGAACGGAGTGATGGCTACTCTCAAGATGCTGTATGGAAGGCCTGAAGTGATCATACAGGCGATCATCAGGAAGATTCGTTCATTGCCGTCTCCCTAGTATCGAAAGGCTGGATACTGTGATCCATTTTGCACTCAGCGTAGAAAATCTTGTCGCAACGGTTGAAGCTTGTGCGATCGGGGATTTTATGTACAATACCTCGCTGAGATATGAGTTGGTGGAGAGATTACCGCCAACGCTGAAGCTGGACTGGGCGAGAAACACTCGGGACAATCCTGCTCCTAACCTATCGGATTTTAGTTCGTGGTTACGCTCTATTGCTGAGGATGCTAGCGCGGTTTCAATTTCTATAAGCAGTGATCATCGTTCTAAAGCCAGCAAGAAAGATGGATTTTTGAATCTTCACTCCGAAGAGGACCATCAGTCATCAAAGAACCCATCGACAGTGCCGGTGAGTAATCCGTCTTTTTCGAAGGGGCTCGACAGAGAATGTGTTGGTTGTAAAGGAAGCTGTTCGACTTTGGTCCAGTGTAAGCGTTTTAAGGAGCTTGGTTACGACTCAAGATGGGCAGTTGTGCGGGAGTTTAAAGTTTGTCGGAGATGCTTGCGAAAGCATAATGGTCCATGCAAGCAGAAAAAGGTATGCGGTACCGACGGCTGTTCCTACCTGCACCATCCTCTTCTACACGATAGGACCAAGCAAGCTTCGACATCGTCTACTGCGCCGGCAAAAGTGTCTCCGCAAGCCCAAGGGCATCAAGCTACCACCAACAGCTGCAATGTGCACCAAGGGCAGTCAGAGATCCTGTTCAGAATCGTACCAGTCCTTCTCCACAGTCCATCGAAGATTGTGCGAACCTACGCTTTTGTAGATGACGGATCGGAACTTACGCTGATGGAGCAGAGCTTGGCCGACGAATTGGAAGTACAAGGACCGACCAAGTCATTATGCCTGCGATGGACGGGAGGCACTAACAGAACGGAAAATTTATCCCAAAAAGTAAACCTCCAGATTTCAAGCGTTTCCAATCCTACAAAGAAGTACACGCTCAGCGAAGTGCATACCGTCGGCAGTCTACAGCTCAGAGCTCAGACACTGATAATACCTGAAATACAGAAAAATATCGTCACCTCAAAAGTTTGCCGGTAGAATCGTACCAAGAAGTCAGCCCACGCCTTCTCATCGGACTGGACCATGCAAGCCTAGGGAATGTGACGAAATGCCGCGAAGGAAATCCGAACGAGCCAATAGGAGTCAAGACCCGACTTGGATGGATGATTTACAGGTGCTGCGCCCCGACGGCAAATGGGGGCAGTCCCATCAATCATCACAGCGTCCAGCTCTGCTAATGCGAATCCAAAGCGAACGAGCAGCTGCACGAAGCCATGAAACAATTCTTCTCGCTGGAAAATATTGGAACCAACAAGCCGGACAAATTGTTGCTTTCCTATGACGAACAAAGGGCAATAGAGCTGTTGCAAGCCTTGACCAAGCGCATGGACGGGCGATACGAATGCGGTCTACTAAAACGATACGATAACGTCAGGCTTCCGGATAGCAGGCCGATGGCGCTACGGCGATGGGAATGTCTCCACCGTCGGATGCAAAAGGATGAGAACCTAGCCAAGGCGCTCAACGTGAAGATACGCGACTGCTTAACCAAAGGATACATCAGGGAGCTTATTCCGGAGGAAATCGAAACGTTTAGCAACCAAGTCTGGTATCTTCCAGTGTTTCCGGTCGTGAATCCTAACAAGCCCGACAAGATAAGGCTGGTGTGGGATGCGGCAGCAGCTTGCTTTGGAGTGTCTCTGAATTCGATATTGCTAAAAGGACCTGATCAGTTAACCTCTCTTCTCTCTGTTCTGGTACAATTCCGAGAGTTCCGCGTAGCGGTTTCCGGCGACCTCCGAGAAATGTTTCTACAAGTCTTGATGCGGCAGGAGGATCAGCATTACTTGCGCTTCTTTTGGAAGTCGAATGAAGCAGACGCAGCCCCAAGCACATACGTCATGCAGGTTTTGCCTTTCGGGACATGCTGCTCTCCAAGCATCGCTCAGTATGTTAAGAATACTCACGCAAAGCAGTTCGAACATGAATCTCCAAAAGCAGTGCACGCTATCATCCGGCAGCACTACGTGGACGATATGCTGGTCAGTGCTGAGACGGAGGAGGAGGCAATCCAGCTTGCAAAGGACGTAAAGAAGATTCACAAATCCGGAGGTTTTGAAATGCGAAACTGGGTGTCCAACTCACCAGCTGTAGTTGCTGCGCTAAACGGGGAAGAAACCAAAGAGATGAGCTTAAGCATCGGAGAAGCAGACTCCATCACCTCCACTGAAAAGGTTCTCGGAATGTGGTGGGATACAACAGCGGACTGTTTCACATACAAACTATCTTCCCGTCACGACGTTGACCTGTTGTCTGGCCAGAAGCGCCCAACAAAGCGGGAAGTATTACGAACCTTAATGATGGTTTTCGACCCATTGGGATTAGTTAGCCATTTCTTGATGTTCCTGCGAAGCCTGTTGCAGGAAATCTGGAGAGCATCTATCGGATGGGATGAGCAAATCCACGACTGCCATTTCGAAAAGTGGCTTACTTGGCTTAGAGTTCTTCCTCGTGTAGCAGATATCAAGATTCCTCGCTGCTACCGAACACTCACCTCTCCCGAAGCCATCGTGCAAATGCACACCTTTGTGGACGCAAGCGAGAAAGGGTTCGCGGCCGTCGTCTACTTACATTTCCAGGAACGAGACATTGTGGAGATTGCATTAGCTGGAGCAAAAACCAGGGTTGCTCCGCTAAAATTCCTCTCAATACCGCGTTCCGAACTGCAAGCTGCTGTTATAGGAGTTAGACTTGCAGATTCAATTATGAGTTCTCTCTCTATAACGGTTCAGAAGCGGTACTTCTGGACAGATTCCAGAGACGTCATGTGCTGGTTAAATTCCGACCACCGCCGCTACAGCCAGTATGTGGGCGTACGCATCAGCGAGATCTTAGAAACGACAGACCTACGAGATTGGCGATGGGTTCCAACAAAACTCAACGTAGCGGACGACGGGACCAAATGGAAGGGAACTCCGGACCTGAGCCGCTCCAGCCGGTGGTTCCTAGGACCTGTTTTTCTCCGCAGAGCTGAAAAAGACTGGCCAGCAGCGTCGCCGTCTGTTGAAGTCACCGATACAGAGCTTCGCCCAAACCTTCATCTCCATTTTACGGCATATGAACCCATCATCGAGGTGGGTCGCTACAGCCAATGGTCCTTTCTACTGAAGACTACAGCTTATGTGTTCAGAGCCATCAACAACATGCAGCGGACTACCAGGAAGACGTCCAAGGCGAACGGACCTCTTTCCAGCGATGAGCTTACCAGAGCAGAATGCTACCTGTTCCAGATTGCCCAACGGAACGTCTATGGAGAGGAAATCGCAATCCTTACCACCAACCATCAAGGACCGACTGGGAAAATGTTCCCAAAAACAGCGCCTTGTTCCGTCTTTTGCCCGTTTATGGATGAGAAGGGAGTCCTGAGAATCCGTGGACGAACCAACGCATGCCAGTTCATCGATACCAGTACCGCTAACCCCGTTATTCTCCCTAAGGAGCACAGCATCACCAGGCTAATCGTGTTGGACGTCCATGAGAAGTTTCTGCATCAGAACCACGAGACCATCATCAATGAACTCAAACAGCGGTACCATATTTCCCGAATCAAAGCTGTCTATAAATCGATCCGGAATAGCTGCCAGACCTGCAAGAACGAACGAGCTCGCCCGCAACCGCCACTGATGAGTGACCTACCGCCGTCACGCCTCGCAGCCTACAGCCGACCCTTTAGCCACATGGGGTGGATTACTTCGGCCCAATGACAGTATCTATTGGGCGCCGAGTGGAGAAACGTTGGGGGTCATAGCCACTTGTCTGACTGTACGTGCCATACATTTGGAAGTTGCACACTCACTCACTACTGACTCGTGTATCATGGCTATACGCAACGTAATGGGCAGGCGGGGGTGCCTGTAGCCATACAGCGACCGTGGAACGAACTTCGTGGGAGCCAACAAAGAGCTTCAGACCGCACTGGAAGAGTTGGACCACGATAAAGTCGCTGCGCAATTCACCTCCACGAACACGACGTGGAACTTCATCCCACCCATGTCTCCCCATATGGGCGGAGCTTGGGAGAGGATGGTTCGTACGGTCAAGCAGAACTTGCAGAAGCTATTACCGAGTCGTAGGCCTTCGGACGAAACCCTACGGAGCATCCTGATAGAAGTAGAGTACATCGTAAACTCAAGACCGTTGACCGAAATCCCTCTAGACGAAGATCAGTCTCCTGTTCTGACCCCGAACCACTTCCTCATCGGGTCATCAAGTGGTATGCTTCCGTGGACCTGCCTAGACGATAGTCCAGCTCGGCTGAAGGAGAACTGGAGACTATCGCAGAGTGTTGCAAATCAGTTCTGGATGAGGTGGCTGCGCGACTACCTCCCGTCTCTGACTCGCCGAGCGAAATGGTTCACCGGAGTAAAGCCGATTGAAGTAGACGACATCGTGATAGTCATCGATACTAGGTTCCTCGCAACAGCTGGCCCAAGGGCCGAGTGATCGCTACCAAAGTAGCACCAGATGGTCAAGTCCGGTGGGCTACAGTGCAAACCGCCAGTGGTATATATGAGCGACCGGCCGTCAAACTCGCGGTGCTCGACGTTGGCGTAGGTGGGAATGCAGCTCAGAAGCAGCTTCGATGCATTGAAGGGGGGAGTGTTGGTAGCGCACCGTCGACCAGCGAGCCTACACCCCTGCCGGAGTCAAAAACGAACGTCAACCCGAGCGTCAACCACACCCACTGACTGATGGAAGGATCGGTTGCAGAAATGTCAACGCAAAGTCAAAGTAACTCTGCATTAGAAGTAAACACCATAATTAATTCAGCTGAAGTGAAAACTGTGTTCTTACTTAAAACTAAAAGTTACCATTTGTTTAGCACAATTTTACTTTTTTTATTTTCTCTATATCTATTGGTAAGAATCATTTGATTAAAATAAATACGAAGAAATTTCATTTGAAACTATCTACAATAGGACTTACGGCTAAGTAGAGAAGATAGAGATCGAAGTGTAAAAGAACTAAAGTGTTGACCAAACTTAATAGGAAAGGTAAAACCTACACATCTAACTAGCTTAACATAAACCTCAACCTTATTTATAAAGTTCCAGTGAATTTACTCCTGAAAGTCACCAGTTCTGTTATTGTGTTGCGCGATAGCAAAGAGCTACTACAGTGAGTAGCATTTTTGTTCTAAGGGAACTGTAATCTAAGATTATTTCTACTCTTGTAGGTATTGTAACTATTAAAAATAAATATTTCACAATCTGGGAAGCTTCGTTATATATCGCCAACAAGTGTATAGAATAAAGGGTTCGATAATCGATTGCGGATAATAGTCAAAAATTGCGGAGTAACATTTCTTCCAATTCATAATTTATCAGAAGATAGATGATCTTTTGGTACACAGAAAAAAATCGTATAGTAAAAACTACCATTTTATCCAACTATGCCTATGATCAAATCCACCATGAAATTTCACTCAAATTTACTACGTTTAAAGTGAAACCTTCGACATTTATGGTATATTTGACAGACTTCATATTGATATCAACCGCACCAAGGTTGATCTAATCACTAAGCATGGTAAAATCAAACGCACTAAACATTTAAGATCAGGTGAAAATCTTCTGCAGTATACAGAAGTTATGCAGCTTTTCTTCTTCCACAAGTCCGATCGCTCACGAGAAACATTTTCACCGGGCTGTCGTCCGACATCCTCACCACCATAGCCGACCGATATTGGCGATATGGATGTTTGGAGGTTCTACCAGCAATCCATTTTGAGGTTTATACGCTTGCATCATCCTCATAGATCTTAGGTAGCACCTTTAGTACGAGGACATCAAGGACGCTTAGATCCTCTGCGACCACAGAAGCCAAATTTGAACTAGTCCCAACAATTGTTCTTTAGACCGGCTAGCCAACCTCGCAAAGAAGAGAAAGACAAAGAGATTTCTAGGACAGGCTCAAGTTCGCGTTTGCCGTTTTAATTCTTTTTTTGAAGAGTGATTTGTTATCTCCAGATAAAAACATTATAAACCCTGAAGTTTGAGGTGATAGTTTTATTTGAACTCCAATAAAACATTTCAAGAATAGCTGTTTGAAAACGTACATTCTAAGGTCATTTTTACATCTTCACAATGAGCATGGGGAATATTCACACATTTAGAATAAAAAATATACCCCTTTGACATATTTCACCCATCGTTGTCTTGGCAAATCGCGTCAGTTTTCCTAGCAATCCATCTGTCATAGCTGGTCACAATCAATTCTGTCATAAGCAGATTTGAAATTGATGAATAGATGTTAGATTCTTTTTTAGACCACTTGAATCTCTATAATGCACGGTCACCAGAAGCATGTTGCGTTGTTTGATTGTATGAATGATTTCTATAAGAGTTGAAGCAGTTGGAAGCTACGGCTACATAGGGTTATGGGATATTAGCCAGCCTAGAAATTTCATTCACCGTATGTATAATATATGTCACAAATACAGCAAACAACAAACAGCAAAAATCTTGTTGAAGTAATTATGATCGATTCATTTCGAAGCTTACATTACAGTATGACCCATAAAAAATAATATCAAATAAAATGTTTTAAAAACATTCTTTCGCATGTTCATAGAGAAAAACATGTTTTTGTCCATGTATCGAAATCCAAATAGATTAACTCCACCATATGTTCACCCTTATTCACAATAACATTCTCCAGGCGGCAGCGGAACCGAGAGCATACCTTCGTAAAATCCCTTACGTTATCCTTCAAAGGATAATCCTTTTGTAGTGAAATTTAAAGGATTTGCTCGCGATGAAATGGAATACTTTCAAAAAGAGTTTCAGTTTTTATGTTTTTTAAAAGGGAACAAGTGAAGTGTTGGTTTAAATTTTCCTACTTTTTCAATTCTACCTCCCTGTCTTCGTGTAGGTTATCAGTCAAGAAGAGATCGTTTAATACGATACAATGATGCCAGATAGTATCCCACTAACTCCTTTGCGTAAATTTTACTGAACTTTTTTAGGTGAACTAATTTTTGTATACACTTCTCGACAGTACAATATTTGATGATTCCACACACATAGCTTATGCTATATTCATCGATTTCCTTAACTTTTTGACCGTCATGACTCCACTGGCGAAGCTGAACTGAATATTACCTTCACTATTTCCCGAATGACCTGAATTTGTCAAAATTACACCAATCTACCTAGTAATGTATCTAAAGTATGTATGTATGTATGTATGTATGTATGTATGTATGGTAGCCACCATCCCCTCTAGCCCTTGGCTTGGATGCAGCTCCACTTAACAGCAAGATCAAATTGGGCCACCGATCTGAATTCGCACTATCGCTGTATGAAGGGCCAAAAACGGAGGGGTGGACCCGTAAGCAGAGACACTTACACGAAATCCACGGGAAATTAAGAATCTCCTTCCAACGATATGATCCAACAAATCGAATAACACAATTCGCAATACTCATTAAGCTTTCTACAGGATGGCTTGTTAAGAAGGGCGCGTCACTCTCCCTGAAACTGTTGGAGTAGAACTCGCAGCACCACACTCGAATCGGTAGGATAAGAAATGATACTGTTTGTTCCCTCCTAGACTCAGGCAGTCAATCAAACCATCGTCCAGTTTCCGCTTGAATGATACCCTGGTGCTCCCTCCCAACCCAGTATTTATTATATTTATATAAATATAGATGTAATGTAATAATAATATGTTATATATGATTATATAGTAGAGCAAAAATTATATAAGGATATTTAGTTAAATTATGTAATAGTTGGAGTTCACGAGCCTATGATAAACATGTTAAAATAAATTAATTAACCTGCTGAAATAATAATATTAAGGCAGTAATAATAATATGCAGCTTCGTACCACTTTGTATCACTGATGGGTGACTGTATCTCTGGAATGTGAAGGTCATCTTGTTATTCATTGAGGTATAAATATCAATAAAGCATTCAATTGTATATAAAACCATAATATTATATTATTACGTATTTAATCATGACATATAGATATATAACCTTCTGGAATGAAGAGCATTCATTAATTTTGATTATTATTTGATATAATTTAATAAAATAATTATACCGGCCGGATCACCAAACTGAAGCAATTAAAATTTTATTAATTATTTTATTACTTCTTCCATAATATTATATGTATGATATGCAATTAATAATGATGAACAGCTGTGTTCCTCTGAACCGCTCAAATAGTAGTTGATGATCGTGTACTGAAATGTTAAGGTCATATTACGCCATTTAATGGAAAATATAATGAAGGAATTAAAGGTTGAGTGGTCGAGAGAGTCGTCAACATTTCTATTAATGAAAATATGCTAGAGCTTGTAAAAAACATGCATCATATAATAACACATACTAGTATCTACACATCTATATATACATCCATTGCTACTTTCGAGAAGGCCACTCCGACGGTGCTAGCTACAGCTGACTGATTCCACGCCAAATCGGTCGGTCACCAAACTCAACTATCTTCGATTTTGATGAAACTTGGTACACGTCTTCGGTATGTTGAAAAAAATCCACTGGTGTTAAGATTATTTGGATTCAAGAGTAACTTTGAGATGGGTGTATGTTTTTTTCCAACATTTTACTTGAAAAATCGTAGTTCAAAAACCATTACATTTAGAGAAAAACTTTATATGGGGGAGTTGTAGAGAACTAAAAAGTCTTTGTAAAAATGTACACTGAAAAAAATTTTTTTTTCATAAAGAAAAATCGAAAATAAATACTAAAAATCAAATATAAAAAAAACATATTTTTAATATTTTTCAAATTTGTTTTGTGGAAATTTGAGAAAAAGACACGTTTTGAAAAAAACTCTAGGATGGACGCTCTTATAATAAAAAAGTTTTCCGAAGAGCGAACTTTGTGCATATTTCAAATTTTGGTTATTCATTATTATAAATGAAAATTAATTATACAATATGATTTTGGAGATCATTAAAAACAATAATGATGATAATGATAAATCACCTGAACGCAACCGTTTTCAGGAGATTTTTCGGATTTTATTTCAATAGAATGAAAAAACCTCAGAAAATTCGCTCTTTTCTAAGTTAATCGAGATTTCCACCAGAAATGATAAATTTTCCAAGATCTTCATATTATAACGTTCACATTACTCTAATGTCCTCTTTTCTTTTGATATCAGGATGATAAGAAGACTCATTTGAAAAGAACAAGATAAATAGCACTATTGTTTTAATATTGCAATCAATATATTTATAATTGTTTTATGGCTGTATCTGGTCGGGCCGCTCAGAGAATGAAGGGAGCGAATTTGCTAAAGCGATGAAAGTAAATAGCGAGATAGATGTCGCAGGAGCGACAAGTGTGAAATGGACAGATGATGAAATTATGCGGAGGGTCATATAGAAGAAGCATATTAATCGAACTGCTGACTATTTTGCCAAGCTCCAACGATGTTAGAGGTCGGGTGTAGTGTGTGAAAACTACACTCCGAACAGTTCGGTGATGTAGCGATGAAAGTAACACATATTGTTTAAGGTAGGTAGACAAATAGCAGCTATAACGTATGTCAGGTATATCTTCTCATAAAAAAACAGCTAATGTACGCTGCCTGTAAACTACCAGAGATGTTTTATACCTGCATTTCCAAAGGTACCACAGCCAATATATATGCTCATACATAGTCGCATTCTATCAGTAAAATCTATCTGAGTGAACTGAAAATGGAGTTTAACATGAAGAAGTGTTGTATGCCGTTTCCACTAAACGGTGCTCAAAAACCTTCGTAAATTAACCGAACAAAATGTCAAAAAACTCAAGTTTATGGGCAAAACACATTTGGACACTTCTTTGATGATTTGTGATAATTGTCGTTTGCATTTAAATAGAACGGAACAATCCCATGCTGCAATTTCTGAGCCTAGTGAGAAACCATCAATTACTAACATTATGGATCCACAACCATCTACATCACGGCAAGTAGACTTGTATGGTCTCGAGGAAACGCCATCGGCAATATCATTAATGTCAGTGCCATCTGATAGCAGTGTGCAAGATTATTCAAGGCGCCATAATATTGAGCTATTTAACAAGGGCGTAGCTGAATCAACGTTTCGCCAATATCGGCTAAAAAGTTCCTGAACGTAAATTATGCCCGCAAAAAGTTCAAAGATGTTTCAAACGGCATTCGGACACACATATTTGGGGATCAAGCGAGGAGGATGACCTGGAACAACCGAAAGTGAAAGCAGCCGAATATGACGAAATAATCGCGCAGCTAAAGGACTGGTATGCTGATCCAGAAACTTCGAGGGACGATCAAGTAAGGATACTTTCGGTTTTACCACAATCTTGGACAACCAAAGAGTAATGGCAGAATTTGGAATAACAAACAAGTACATCGTATCACAAGTTAAATTCCTTGCAAAGCACGAAGGTGTTTTAGCTGCCCCTAACGAAAAGCTGGGACATGGTCTGAACCCGAAATAAAACCAAATCTTGCAATTTTACGACAGTGATGAGATTACACGAGCAACCCCTGGTATGAACGACTACGCTTCAGTGAGGAGTGAAGGTAAGAGGGTTCATATTCAAAAGCGCCTTTTAGTTTGTTCATTAAGAGAAGCTTTCATTAAATTTCAAGAGATGCATCAAAATGCCGTTGGGTTTAGCTCTTGCAGCACTAACACCAAAGCATTGCAAATTACGTGTCAGCACAGGTTCTCATAACATTTGTGTTTGCACCATTCATGAGAACATTAACTTGATGCTTCATGGTCTTAGAAAATATTCATTCGAGAATGATTATAAATTGTGTTTTGAAGAAATATTATGTAGCTCATCAACTAGAACTAAAAAATGTTACCTCCGTGAATGCGAACGATGTCCAGGCTTTTCAGATTTTGAGAGTAGTTTTACAGACAAATTAGAAAAACGTGGTTTAGTTGAAATATCTTTTGAGCAATGGATTTCAACTGATAGATGTAGTTTAGAGACACTTGTTAAACCAATTGATGAATTTATTGCTTATTTTTGTGAAAAGTTTGAACAATTAGTATCCTACGATTTTGTCAAATCTCAGCAGTCTAGTTTCTTGAGAGATTATAAAAGTTGTCTTAAAGACGACGAAGTAATAATAATTTGTGATTTTTCTGAAAATTATTCATTTGTTTTTCAAGATGCTGTTCAAAGTAGTTATTGGAGTAAGTAAGTAAGTAAGTAAGTAAGTTATTGGAGTAAGTAAGAGGCACATACATGTGTTTTAAAAAGGCTAAAAACACAAGAGAAACAATCGTTAGCTATTGTTGTTTTAATATCACGAGTGATTTATGAAAAGGGCGTATTTTTTGAGGTTTTGAAATTTTATTGAAAGAAAATCAGAAATATCTTGAAAACGGTTGCGTTTACGTGGTTTATTATTATCATCATTATTGTTTGTAATGATCTCCAAAACCATATTGTAACATCAAAATTTATTTATAAGAATGAATAACCAAAATTTGAAATATACACCAAAGTTTGCTATTTGAAAAACTTTTTTATTATAAAAGCGTCCATCCTAGAATTTTTTTTTTAAACGTGCCTTTTTTCCTCAAATTTCCATACAACTAATTAAAAAAATATTAAAAATATGTTTTGTTAGATATTTTATTTTTAGTAATTATTTTTGATTTTTCTTGATGAAAAAAAAAATTTTTTTTCTGTGTATATTTTTTTAAGAAAGGTTTTTTAGTTCCTTACAATTCCCTTATATAAAGTTTTTCTCTAAATGTAATGGTTTTTGAACTACGATTTTTCAAGTAAAATGTTGGAAAAAACACATACGCCCATCTCAAAAGTTACTCTTGAACCCAAATTATCTTAACACCAGTGGAATTTTTTTTTTCCAACGTACCGAACTCATGTGCCAAGTTTCATCCAAATCAATGATGATCGGGTATGATTTTTGGGATTTCCGGCACATTCTGGATGGAATCCCTCAGCTGAAAATTGATCCCCATTCTTACTGCTGCTTCTACCAGAAGATGATCATCCTATAACCGCAAGACCTCCTCTCCTAAACTGTATGGTACCTGAGAGAAATTTACCTTTCTGGCGTAATACATGTAATGAAATATACAGAATTAGGCTATGAATAAACAATGTCCTATAAGATAAAATATATAGTGAGGGTATATTGTAATATGAATTGAAAATTACATGCCGACTGCTGTTTTGTTGCAATTGTAGACAAACTTGCGCATCCATTATAAACCAGAAAATTTAGGCAATGTATGACCGCCATGAAAAAAGAATTTTAAATTTTAAATTATTTTGTAATACCTGACGACCTGGAAGACCTGAAAGATATGAGAATGGAAAATTATGATATGATGTACCGGTCGCACCCCTCACTTCGCTATTGTCGGATTGACAACATTGCCCAGGCTACGCCAACCAGCGTCTCCATGTTTCAGCTGGCAGTCTTTTGTGATCATATGACTCGTGGAGGCGTGAGGTAGGAACTTGTGAGGACCAGAGGTCGGTCGCACCCTCCTGCCAAGTTGTCAACTCACCATTTGAAGCCCACCTAGTAATGTATCTAAAGTACACAGAAAATAATCACTCGTCATACATGAACAGCAAAACTTGAGAAGGATTTTACGAAAAAAAAAACGACATCATTAGGAGGCATATTTTTTCTTATGATGATATTGGTATAATTTGCAATGGAAGTGTATAAGTGGCTGTACATTTTTCGAATGGTTCATCAAATCTAATCTAATCTAATCTAATCTCATACTAACGCAGCCAATTCTTGAAAGCATCCTGGAAAATGATGTTTTCTTGAATACATCATTTTTCTTGTCATCGGCCAGGCCAACTGCGTAGTATGTGCCGCAGAGAGGATTCCAAGAAATAGAAATTTTTCGAATGGTTCATCAAAACAAACTAATTAAACAAATGTTTATACAATCGTGTAGCCGAAAAGTAGTACAAAATCAAACAGTGTTTTGAATTGTTTTTCTTTTTAGATCTTTGACAGGTGCCAAAAATAAGGATTTACAGTTTTTTCAATCATAACTTCGAGAAATCCGCATGAATCAGAAGAAGCAGCTTAATTGCTTTATTAGTTACAATGAATCACATTACCGACCACTGCATATAAGGCTGAGATAAAGGACATAAATCTAATATGAAAAATTTCAAACGAATCATTTAAAATATTTATCCATATTATAAATAATAAACCATAAATGTTCATGACAGAAATGCTTCTCGCGATACGAAAAGTTTAGTGAGAAACAACTAACTAATACGAATGCACTATTTCTAGGTTTTTTTTTTTTTCATTCGGGCGAATCTGCAGTTGAGAGACTCTCTTTGATTACTTTCACTTTCATTCATATTCCATTCAGCTTTACGTTTTTCATTCTACTATTTGTAGAGTATGCTAGCCAGCACTGTTGTATTTCTATCTGTACTAATGGATCCCTCAAAAGATTCATAATGGTGCTGTAATAAATGAAAGAGAGCGAGAGAGGAGAGAATCTCTCATTGTTAGATTCGCCCTACTAAAAAAAATCCTAGAATTGTTTGTTAAATAAAATTTTCATTCGCGATCACGAATACTTTGGTTCTTTCTTCATTTTATTTCTTTTTACATTCTTGCTTCTTACTTTTTCCACTAGCAGAATTTTGTAAAATACTGAACGAACCATTTGTAGACTGTAATCCAAAATACAATTTCTGTGAATCTGTAACTCTAATACTCAACAAACTGAAACGAAACCTGGTGCACGCTAAGAAAAAATTTCCCAGCGGAGCAGTTAAGTGTGGGAAGCCAACTTTTTATTTTTATTTTATTTTATTTTAAAAAAGACCGTGCAATATCGTAGTTGCTACTCCTTTACTGATCAGAACTAGTGTAATTGCACAGAGAACCACATAGATGGAGCTTGGGAGTAGCTTTTACATCTTCAATGTACAAGTTCACTAATTCTATTTATAGATCAGTACCAGCGCCGGCCACGTCCTCACGGTCTTTTGGGGAGGGGGAAGAAGGATGATTAGTTTGACAATCGTTGTTATTAGAGACCGTGAACACCACTGCATCTCTACAATTGCCAAGGGAAGGATAGTTGTGTTAGTGAGGCAGGTTTATTTTTAGATTATGGATGCACTGTGGTAAGTGAAGCGATCAATGAAAGAAAGCGCAGTAGACTGCTTTTTATTTTAAATCTAGTGGTGATAGAAAGAGGCAAGTGACAAATGGCAAGGAAGAGGACGGGCCTGGGATTGAACTCCCGACCATCTGCTCAGTAAGCAGAACGGGTAACCACTGAGCTGCCCAGCCGCATGTGTGGGAAGCCAACTTTGGGTATAAACATGTTTACCTATCGTTGGGTACAATTCACTTACTTTTGGATAATTTTACCGTTGGGTACAATTCACTTACTTTTGGATAATTTTTTTTCCCCAAAACTAAGTTATTTGAACCCAACGGTAGGTAAACATGATTATACTCAAAGTTGGCGTTCCACACTTAACTGGTCCGCTGGGTACTTTTTTTTAGTGTGTAAAAATCCACTTTAGAAGATGTCCCACATCACATTGCATCACCGAAAAAACGCTGTAGAAAATTACCTCTCTGAACGAAAGATTTGGACAGAATCAACTTTTTTGGCTACATTCCTTCCCGAAGCATTTGGATTCCGCTTTAAAGCTTTCACGACACGCTTGTGATCCTGATCACTAATAGAACATCCATGCTGACCGAATTTTCCCTTAGGTTCGCTGCTCAGAGTTTCGTTGTAACGTTTAATCACAGAACTCACCGTTGACTGCACGATTCCGAGTTGTCTACGTCTACGATAAAATCTACGCTCGATAGAAAATTAAAAAAAGGCATGGAGAAATATATGATATAATGTCTGAGATTTTCAAAAATGAGTCTACGTGGTAAATAAACAGACCTTAGCAATTTGTTAGATGTAAACTTTCTTGATTGTCGACGTCAACTAAGTAGGATTCATAGTTCGAGAGTGTTCGTGTTGCTTCATGAGCCGTTTTTTAAATAAAAGATATTTAATATAAGAAAGAGTGCTGTAAAAAGTCATTTCGTGCAATTGGATAAATTACCGATAATTTGTTCAATACTTATAAAATGATAAAATTGAGCTTCTAGAACGAGTTGTTGGCATATTTAGAGCATTGGGTCAAAATGATAAGAACACCATGGATAAAAACAATCTGTAATAATTTATCCTTAATGAGTGATGAGAAGTAGATTAAAATTAGAAGCTTGAATAGAATAATTATACAAGGAATTTTATTATAGCCATACTGAGGTTTGACATCACAAAGAAAAACTTTTGATGTCAACTACCGGCACGAAAACTGCAGTTTTTTAAATAAAAATTGTAATGGTCCATTTCATATCACTTTTTTCTTTCTAAATGGATCTTGTAAAATAACACCTACAGTAAGTTCGCGGAAGTCATAAGCTTCCGCTTGATCTATATATTCGTATCAACCAATCATCGCAACAATAAAACAGAATATTTTGTTTTTTTTTTTCGACACCCAAAATACACCAACTGATTACGTTTTCGAGCTGTTTTTCAAGACACAGAATTCTTTTATCTTGAGTTGCATCCCAAAAATCTGTACCGTATTCCATAACTTTAACAATGCCCATTTATATCTGGAAATACATTTGATTTCATTTGAAGTAGATTTCACCGAGAATGTCCGTTTTTTAATTCAAGCAATCCATTATATATTACAGGTTTGGTTCCAAAACCGCCGTGCCAAATGGAGAAAGCAAGCTAGACTACAGTTATTGCAAGATGCGTGGAGAATGCGTTGTTTGGGTATCAGTTCTCCACAATTGATAGTTGGTAAGTGATTTCCATTCGTCCACTTCTCCACATTACAGCTGCACACTTTAATCATTGCAGATCCACAAAACCCTGCATCAGCCAACAATAACAACCCTCCGGGAAAGAATGTCGAAGGATCGGGATCGCCTCCCAAGGAACCTGAGTTTACTCTGATGCATCCGGCTTTTCAAGGTCCAAACGGAACATCCAACAGCTCAACTGACATAACGGCCAAACGGGGCGATCCTAGTCATCCAGTATACCCCTCGACTCAAACCGTTCCAGCGGGAATACAAACACCACCGTCAGCACGCGACGATCGCCAGATGTACTCTTTGGGCCATGGGGCCTCTGGTGTTTCGAATCACCCCGAAGACTCCAACAGCAGTGACCTATCGGACGGATCGGAAGAGATCGATCTCACTACCAACGGTGGCTGCATTGACTATTCCAATAGCGGAGCAAATAGAAACTAAATTCGATCCGTACTGTACATAGATTTTCTGGAAGCCAAAGTACTCAAACTAGTCATAGTCTTGGAGACTTTCTATTCAAATCGATTTAAATACAAGCTCTTGTTCGTCATTTATCTAAGTTACTCGTTGAATATGTGGTGTGTTATTTTCGGTTGGATGAAGTTCAACCCCTTGCTGACCGTAGTAACGCGTCCACAATATCCTAATTATTGTACTTCATTTTAAGAATGACATGACTGAAAAAGTAGGATGATGACCAATCGCATGGTGAATGAATAATTTTTGGGAATTGGGTCAAAATTTCAAAGTGAAACTAATCTCGTTCAATAGAAACTAATATTCAAAATTGCTGTGGGTCATCAAATAAAACTGCCGAATATATTTTTGCCTCTACCGATCACAATATGGAACAAATGTGCTGACGACAACATTATAATAATCGCTTTGTGGGACGCCCGTTGTGATGAATGTGTAAAACTATCGTCGTTTTTTTTGTTTGTTTTTTTTCGCTCAGCCAGCTGGTATCGTAGAATTTTCTCACACAGCATGAGTTGGCAAACGATAGCGCATTTGTGTACTCGGCGGTAGTTCGTTGATTACATTTCAGTCAGTTTAAATTTACGCTACAATGCGGACAGACATTCACACATCGCGCTCTCCATTGCTGATAAAGTCAGTGACACTTATGGTGATCGTCACTAGTTTAGCAGATCTTACTTTAGGTGATGGTGCTTCCTTGTACAAGTATCGCTGTGTAAGTGACAAGTGTCAAAGGCAGCACAAGGATTTGTTGAATGCCAGTGAATTGTATTTGGATAGCTTGAATGAATGCCGTTTGGTATGTGGCGAATATAGAGCATTGTGGCCAATTCCTGCAGTTGTAGCTAATCTGGGACAGGAGACAATAGAATTTGTTCCCAGCAATATCGAATTCGATTTCCACAACAGTTCTGGCGATATTGAAGTGCAAAGGTTTCTGAATGAAACAAGTAAAATTTTTCTGAAAAATTCATACAAGGAATGCGGTAGACATTGCAATCGTACGACCAACACAAGGATTTATTTTGCAATTAAAGTTGAAACGACCGAAACGAGTCTCACTTGGACAACGGATGAATCTTACGATCTGTTTGTTGATGATCATGATGGATTGCTTGAAATTTCCATAGTAGCGAGAACAGTTTTCGGCGCTCGGCATGGGGTTGAATCGGTGAGTCAACTTACTGCTGTGAAAAAATATCCCGATGGAGACTGTTTAGTGATTCTTACCGCGGTAAATATCAAAGATAGCCCATACTACTCGCATCGGGGTTTCTTGTTGGACACGGCAAGAAATTTCATATCCACCAGAGCCATCAAACGTCAGCTGGATGGAATGGCATCGACTAAAATGAATGTACTTCATTGGCACATCACAGATTCGCAGAGCTTCCCACTGCAGCTGGTCAATCTGCCACAGGTAACCGAGTTCGGTGCCTACTCCGAGAAGCAGATCTACACCCAAAAGGATGTGAAGGATATCTTCCAGTATGCAAAGTATCGAGGGATTCGAGTGATTTTGGAATTTGATGCGCCCGCCCATGCCGGTAAGGTTGTAAATTGATTGAGCGTGTTCTAGATTTTGAAAAATACTTAAGATTAGCCAGTTTACCACTGTACAATTGAACGCCCGAGAGTGTTCGTCCTATCTTTGACCGATTTATGAATGTAGTACTATTTGTCAACTCACTTCAACATCAAGAAGGCGTTTGTTTATTTTTTAAATGGGCATTAGACTTGCCTCTTAACAATAAGTAGTCGATTATTGGCTCAACTAAACAAAGCAACACAAGGTTGTAATACGATGGTTTATTTTCGTGGTCTATTCAAGGGCTAAATGTCCATTAGGGTTGCCTAAAATTTTGAATTTTTTAAATAATTGTTCCCTGCAGAGTTTTATAATGTTCCCCGCAGTGCCGGTAAACATCATTTCATCTGTACTCAAATGAGCTGAAAATGAAGACAACCTAAACGGACAGACCAAATGTCCTTGTGAATTTGAATGTTGAAATGACAGTACACAAAGGTTTTTTTTATTGCACGGGGGATACGTTCCACTTTTAGTATGGAACCGTGTAAAAAAGACTTAATAGAGTTGATAAATTCACATGCTTAAACATTTTATATTGCTTCGATTTTGCTTAGCGTTACCTGC
>JASCZW010015346.1:0-20788 GCA_034211315.2 Aedes japonicus | reverse complement strand
GTTCCAACCAGCACTGGTGATAAAAAGATAAGAAAATCAACGATAATGACGATACTGACCAATTACATACAGTTTGAAACATAGCTAAATAGTTATTATCAATTTCATTTTACCACTACGATGTTTAACTCACTCTAGCTTTACGTGGATATCTCACTGTTGTTTTACAGGCGTGATGTTGCAGTGATTAGTTGGAGCATGAGATTAAAGTCCGGAAACAATGTACCGTTCTGTTACAAAGAAGGAAATGCGATGTCTTTAAATGTGCACCATAGATCGAGATTCAGTAAATTTACTAGTCATGGCAGTGAATTCACTCGGGCAGATCAGCCATGTCGAGCTGGACGACGCACGGCCGAGGTTGCAAGCGCGCAAATCCATCTGTGTCGGCGAACGAGTGTCAACGAGTGATACAGCAGCGCGCTCTGGATACTGATTGATGAGTCACTTAGCGAGCGCATGACCAGAAATGTCAGATTACGGAATTCAAACGTGGAGGATTGCCGCCGATTTACGACCTGTCCGCTTCAATTTGTTTGAACACTCTTTGGCTGTCAAGTAACTGCCAGCAGACGCTGGGCGTGCAGTGGAGGGAACCGCCATCGGCTGGTAATCTGGCCATGCGTAAAGAGATCACCTGTCCGGGCAAAGGCCCTATCAGGAGAGAGTCTCTTCACCGGATTAGAGGGTGGTCTTTGCCAGTCAACGTAACGGCTATCAGGAGGAGTGCCTGCATGTGGATCACAGCTCATTACACCGGGCTATTGCTCGCCACGCGAACTGAACTGTCCACGCACGACAGCCTACGAACGCTGCTGAAATCGGGCCATCGCGCTAGTAATCTACGGTACCAGCCGGCGGTACGTCGCCCAGGCGAGGTTGGCCTGTTGCTCGTCCGGCCATCGTCGGAATCTTCTGGTACATGATCGCGAGCGATCGACTGCATTCGCCGTAGTCACCGTGGTCATCGTAGTCGTCAGCTGTCTCGTAGTGTTGAAGGCATGTCCAGTGTCAATATCGGACCACATGTCAGATTTGGATTACAGCTAGCTTGTCTGTCGACCGTCTAATTTATTGTCTGAAGGCGGCCATTTCACTGCGAGTTCGCTCTCCAGCTACAGGTGCCGACTTGCATGAGCTTCAGAGCCCGAGTCTCGCGCCGCTGAGTTATTACTGGCGATGAAACATCAGCTTCGAATGGCTAAAAGAGATCTCGACTGTCACCGAAATTTGAACCGTGGACGCCAAAGGCACGACTCTGTGACAGCACCACTCAGTCATCAACAGTTGAAACTAGTGAAATACTGCACTAGTGTAATTAAAAACGCGCAAATGTTCAGGTAGACTACTGACGTAAGCGCCTGTACTTAGCGTGAATGATGGTTGTCACAGGGAAGTGCAGAATTTCAAACCGCCACAAACAAACGTCAACGTTCAATATGTCATCTCCAGCAGAACAGAGGCTAGCCTGATCCATCGTCTGATTCCACGGAGGGAAGTCTCCGCCCGCTCTCATCGTAATTTGCTCCGTTCATTACACTGATCATATTCGCCTAATTTCCACCGCCATACCTGATGTCTACGCCGCCAGTTTGACTATCTGTTAGGCCTAACCTTTTACTTGCGCAAAATTTATGTCTTGATTTAAATTACGGCTTACTTGTCAATAATCAAAGTAAATTATCTAGATTAAAAAAACAACGTTACAGCCTGTCTTCAAAAACACATTTAATGAATAAAATTACAGCACACCAACTAAGGGTTATCAGCTTGTGTTAGGGGCACGCTGTAGTAGAAAATTCATTATACGGAATATTGTGTTTAATTCCAGAGACATCTCACTGTATTTCTCGACGATATAATCTAGTAGCCTGAGACGCGCCGCCTTTCAAAACAACAGTTTTACAAACATAAAAAAGACCTAGAAAAATGTTCAAAAGTTTCATGCAGCTGCAAGTGATATCCATGGAATCAATGGACGAGGTAGCGTTTACTCAATAGGCAACATGATAGCGACATGATACTTTGCAGTGCCTAAGGCTTAGAGCTAATTCCATGTTGAGTCCGTCAACTGCATCCGAAACATGTTAAAAGCAAACCAAAATCGCCGGCTCAGTTACCGTTGAGAGGAATGGAAGCTGACATGCGGATTACGAGGTTCGTGAAGTTGCAGCTGGCGGGATCCCGCCAAACTAATTCCATGAATACGCAGAAAACCTCAGATCGTAACAAGCTCCAAACTGAAGTGCTATGCAAAGTGAAGAGGCCCGTGACAAACATCTTTCAACTAATAAATCAGTCAATCATATATCGAGTTGCTCTGACAAAAGATGCTGAAAAGTTGGTTCCTCCGTGTTATTTTATGAGAAGAGTTACGTTCTGTTTACAGTAAGTGTATTTCACATTTAATCACAACTTACTGTGATTGAGGACTTCATTTCCTGATGTTTTCTGAAAGACAGAAAATTCCATTTTATTGCCAAAAGGAATGAGAAGATCGAATTTGTCACATTTAGCTGACGAGAGAAGAAACGGCCACATTTAGGTATTCCTGACTGTATACAGAAGGAAAGAAATATTAAATGCGTTGATTGGTCTCATTTGCCTCTTTACTTACATGTTCACATTTGCTCATGTAGCCTAAATAGCACATTTGTCTGTCATTTCATTACCCTGCGGAGTATAGAACAGAAAAAGAGTAAATATAGTGTTAAAGAAAAACATAAGAATGTCTGGTTGAGGCGCAGCCAAACATACTGTTTGAATCGTCAAATGACATGAACATTACGCTATCTATTGGCATACGATCGAACAGAGCCACGTAACGTTTAGAAGACATCAGCACAGAGATATTCACTTGATCCAAACTCATTTTGTGGCATAATTATGCATTACAAAACACATTTTGTTTATCTAGCATGTCACAGCCATAATTGTTCTGATTTGACAGATGGGACAGTGTCTAAATAGTTTAGGTAAATGTACTCATACTTTGCGATCATATCTGAGAAATCCGCATAAAGGTACTCTGTCTAGGGCACATAAGGCGTTTCGTATAGTCATGCATGCAAGCTGCCGATTGCTTACAGATTCTCGAAACAAGGATGAAGGCAGTTCGTTTTGTGCTGATTGTGTCGCTTACTGCCTGTGTTCAATGTCAACAACTTTTCAATATGGGGCGAGAATACTGGTCATCGAGTACATTCGCCACGTTACATTGACAAATCGTCAAAGGTCAGCAGCAACAATGATTTCCTAGCGTATTACAGGCACAAATAAAATAGCACTGCAGATTGCATCTTCGTCGGTCAGCAGGGCATTTCCAGGAAAACTTACGCCTTTAAGTCATTGTTTCATACGATCTGGGCTGTATCTGCTCATTGGCGACCACGATTGTTGGCGACATGGCTGGCGGTGCCTACTTGCTCTCCGAG
The DNA here is from genome assembly GCA_034211315.2 of Aedes japonicus. Taxonomy (NCBI): domain Eukaryota; kingdom Metazoa; phylum Arthropoda; class Insecta; order Diptera; family Culicidae; genus Aedes; species Aedes japonicus. The sequence continues at coordinate 17,354 of JASCZW010015346.1, read as the reverse complement.
CGACGCTAAGACGAACAGCTTCGCCGAACTATAAAGCCGACTATCTGAAGAAACATTATCGGTATATAGTAGATGAGACGGCGGAGGAGGTTTCCGGAAAACTCATCAAAGATCGTTACTACAGCTGGGGAGAATACAAAAATAACAAATCGGTAAATTTCACGTCACGAAACACTGACATCGCGCGGGATCACGCGCCGCGTACGATCTCCGGGCGGAGCGCAGACGGAACGTGAGGCGAATGAACCATGACACATGGGCGTCAGAGGTACGTAGCCCGTGAAATCGCCCCGAACGAACCGACAGGTACAAGAAGAAGAGGCGCGAGCAGATCGATCAGTAGTAGTGACTATGGACCTCCGCATTACAGGCTGGTGAGCGACAGCCATGGACTGAATGGAAAAATGACTTTGCGACGCTTTGTGGGTCTCATCTTTTCCGAGTCCAGTCTTGTTGGTCATTCAGACAGTAGCGTCGTTCAGTCAATTTATTGCCATTTCACATAAACAAATCTGTAGATTATCTGCCATTGCTAACTCATATTCAGTACATATATTACAGGTAAACGAGTCGAACGTTCGGTGGCTGCATCTAGCCGATTATACTCTGTCTTGTAATTAAGGCATTGTTGCAGTTCTTTTTACACTAGATCCATTTGTTTAGATCGTTAGCGATGTCCTTTCATAGCCCATGTCATGCCAGAAGACGTGGATTCTTCATTAAATATCGGCCCCGCAAATGGAAACCACAGACAGACGTCTGACTTCATTCACGGCGTGGAAAATCATGGCTCGCTAAAGATATCAAGCAGCACCCAACCTTACCAGGATGGCGCCACATATCTATACTTTATTTGTAAGGGAAAAGCAATTTCCAGATCAACCAAGGATTCAATGCATCAATACAGCTGACCAGGCGGCGCTTACTGTGCAAGATGATTCCATCGTAATAAGATCTGAAATTTTACACAACAAATTTTGAACTGTTTCACAGATATTAGATAGTAATAACTTAAATGCCACAGAGTTCCTGCCTCTGTTAACATATCTTCATTCATTTCTACGTCCTTCCCATTCACACCTTGCTATTACATTGACTCCAATCGATACTTGTGTTCATACACCTTCATTACTGGCCATGTACTGAAAACAATACCTTCTCCTTCGAATTTGTATGAATGCCTTTATCTGCCATCGAATACATCCATTCTCAAACCATTCACTCGTCCGGATGACAATGTTACGGTGCCTGAACTGCTCGATAATTCGCCACAGCGGCCCCAAATCAGTACTCTCTCACATAACTTGATGCTGAGTTCAACTGGCCCGAGGAAAGATTCACCTTTCCGCCTCTCTGCCTGTACACTAGAAACACGTACCGATTCACTTCCTTCTTTGCGGCATCCGTGTTCATGATGCGATGGCTCTTCTTCCGATCTTATTCCGGGATCTCATCTGTGAGATGGTACTTGATCAGCCCTGTTGTATGCTACTGACACCATAAACAGAGTGTGCGTTACTGGATCGCATCATTCCAGCTTGGGCTGATACTTGAGTTGGCGCTGTCTGCTTCACTTCGCCCGCTGATTGCACCGCTGGATAGGAAACCTGAAAACAAACCATAGAAATTGTATGAAATATCCGTCAAATTGTTTATAATTAGAACTCATCTTCAGCAAATTCTTCGGAGCGGCATCCACGACATCTGGAATTACGCTCAGAAAATATTTCAGCGTTCACTATCTACTCTTGATTTTCACACAGTACATTGTTGCACAGTCCGAACTATTAGACGTTGTCTCGTCGAAATGAGCTTTCAGACATTCTCCGATTAGATTACACGTACTGTACTAGTGATAAACGTTTCGTATCCATTCGGCGGGAATGCCACAGTCAGAGAATCGCGAATCGAAAAATTGAATGATGCTCAAAGTGAAGTCACCGTAGTTGTTCGCTTGATGGAGGAGAAGGATTTGCCGGTTGAATAAAGTTGCCGTTTGTTCGTTCAATTGAATCAACGTGACGCTGCCGGGACAGCCGGACCGGAGGAGCATTTAGATATTGCCTGACGACTGCGGTTTGTTTCTGTCGTGGTACTGAATTACGTACGGCATTGCCGTTGATGTTCCAGGTGCTGAGTGGAACTTCAAATGAAGGTCTATATGCTCGATGAATAATTTTATGTTCGCAAGATCTACTATACGAAGACTGGAGACGAAAGATTAAAATATTGACCCACTTTTCCGGAGCCAAATTAAAGTCCGTTATGCTGAACATCGTTCAAAGAACAATAATCAGACGAGTAGACAAAGGGAATTGCACGGTTACTGTATCATAACATATCAATTTACAACATGATGATTTTCCGAACAAATATATAACACAAAATGGCCGTCATATAATGACAAATCAGATAATGATAATAAACGGTCTGATTTATGGCAGTATCAATCCACTGTACATCACTTTCAGTTCAACAAATGAATGACATTCACTGGAAATTTCCAAATATACCCTAGTCATGTCAATACAACGTCGCTTAGCTAACGGAAAACCACTCATTGCCATCCTCCACATAAATATTCCATGACATACCGCGGACTATCTCAATTTGTAATTCATCAAGTATCTCTGACTGCACTGTTCCTAATGACGTTTGATGACCATTTCCGTTTCTATCAAACACCCCGCTTATAGGTAGGAACGGCTTCATTTCCCGGAACTATATCTAGCTAATAGGTAAACGATAACGTATATATTCTGTCATACGGAGCGCTGAAGACATCTCACTTACATATCAGTGTAAGTGGTTCAGTGTCTAACTGGAGGTAGTTCGATTCCAGATACGTCGCGAATTGTTCCAGCCAATTGTTTCCCAACATTAGCTGATATTAGAGCTACAACAACTATACGATTGACGGTTTGAGTAGAAAGCCCCAAAGGTACCGTGAGTGCATTACAGAACACTAAATTGATCAAAGGTGTTGCGACTCTGCCATATGTCAGAAGAACATTTATATTCCATGTGAGCGTGGCCTCTCGAACAATTTTTACTTGATCACAACAAGCGAATACTGTTCTGGGGAATCCCTGAATATCTTTGAAAAGTAGATCACAGAAATATTCCACATCGAGACTACATTCACAATGTAATTTTCTTTGAAATTTATCGAGAATTGATACGTAACGAGGGTGTGCAACATAAATTATATCGGTGACGAAATCACCACACAGCCAAAAAAATACTTTCGTTCTTCAATAGCTCCTTCAATGATATTCAGGTTTTTAGAGAAGTGTCAACCACAACACTATCTGTACTTGACTAATTGCAATTAGAATTACGCAGGTTAAAAGAAACATTGAATTTCTGCGTGAACTAATGTACATGTGGCCTAAATTAATGGAATTTACGTATGGATATCACTGAAATCATATCTGTTAGTAATGTTGTGAAACGCATATCAGTCCCATCTTTGCATAGGAAACTGCCTATACAGATGGGACTGATATGCGTTTCACGGCAGTATACAACAGATATGATTTCAGTGATATCCGGCTTAAACTTACATGCCAAATTCCATTAATTTAGGCCAAATCTAGCATTTTTTTTATGTACATTAGTTCACGCAGAAATTTCAATGTTTCTTTTAACCTGCGTAAATTCTAGTACGGGAGATTAGTCAAAAGAACACAGATGAAGATGTTTTATTAGTTCCACGTTGACTTTCTAAAAGCCTGAATATCATTGAGGAAAGGGCTGTTAGGAAGGGCAAGAAATTTTTTTTTTTTTGTCTTTATTGTGGTGATTTCCAAATTCGTCACCGGCCATGGTTAGAATTTATGTTGCACACACCCTCGTTGCAGATTTCACTCATATCAATTCTCGATAAATTTTAAAAAGGTATTGTGAATATAGTCTCGATAATGGAATATTTCATATGATCCTACTCTTTCAAAAAAAAAACTGTTCAGGAAGTTTAGAGAACAATATTCGCTTGATTTGTGGAAATCAGAAATAAAATTGTTCGAAATTGCACTCACATAAGCTTCTAATAATGAGTTGATTCTCTCAATGTTCTTCTATTTTATACGCCCTATAGGGCTTCTCCGGCAGCTCAATTTAGTGTTCTTTAGTGCACTTGCGCAGTTTTTATTTAAGGGCTTTCTATGTCTTTCCAAACCATCCAATCGTATAGTTGTTGGCAAGCACAATAATACGCTAATGTTTTAGGGCTGTTGAACGAATTTCCCATTCGCGACGGTATCGGGAATCGAACCCTTTACCTCCGGATTGGAACCTCCGACGCATTCACCTATTGAACCACCCACGCGATTGAATTTATGTAGGGTAGGGAATGTCTTCAGCGCTCCGTGACCCTATTCAGAACTCTATACGTTATCGTTTACCCTGTGCTTGGAATATGGTTCCGGGAAGCTGAAGTTGTTCCCTACCCTATAAAAATGAAAATTTCATTTGATAGCAACGGAAAATGATGGGTCATCTAATGCGTCATTAAGAGGAACAATTGCAGTCAAGTGCAGTGGGTTACATACAAACCGAATAGTCCGCAGTATGTCATGGGTATTTAGAGGTAGAGGGATGGCAATAATGCATTGGTGGTTTTCCATTGCTAAGCGACATTTAACGATGACATGACTAGGGTATATTTAAATTTCAAATAAGAATGTCGACATTTCATTTGACGAAGGAAAAATGCTGATGGCACGATTAGTTAGAATACTATACCATAAACCAGGTTGCACATTATCGTTATCAGTTTGTCATGCATATGGCAGCCGTTTTTGTGTTATATATTTGCATTCGGAAAAATCATCATGATTTGTAAATTGATATATTATATAATGCAATGCTCATGCAATTGTTTGTCTATAAGTCTGATTATTGTTCACTGAACAATGTTCAGCATAACGGACTTAATTTATGGCTCAGAAAAAAATGGGTCAATATTTTAATCTTTCGTCTCAATTGCGTCTTCGGTATAAACAAAATCTTACGAAACATAAAAATTATTCATCGACCATATAAGAGTGAATTTGCTCCATTTCCAAAGTTCCACTTCAGCGCAAACATCAACAACAGATGCCGGCATTAGTTCGAAGCCTACACCCCACCGAACCGACCAAGAAGCAAACCGGTGGAGCAACTTTTCAATGCAATCGTCAAACAGCATGTCTCTCGTGCCTCCTCCGGTCCGACGATGCAGCAGCTGATCACGTTGATTCCTTTAGATTGAACGAACAAACAACGAAAGCTTTTATTCAACTCGGCAAATCATTTCACCTCAAAACTCCAAGCGAACAACGCGACGATAAGCCTACTTTGGGCATCATTCCAGACATTTTTTTTCGATTCACTTGTTGTTCTCTATTTGTAGCATTCCCGCCGAAGATAAGGGATACGAAACGGTTCATCACTTGAAATTTTTAATTGCGATAACAATCCTAATCGAGAGGAGCGATGTCACGAAAGAAGCTCATTTCGACGAAGTTGGCGTGTCTGATAGTTCAGTTTGTTTGCTACCGCAGCTGTGCTAGTGTTGAAGAAGCAAGAAGTGAAATGGTGGACGTACAGAAGCAATTTTCTGAGCATGAAGTTGTTCCAGATGTCGTGGATGCCGCTCCGAAGGAACTGCTGAAGGTGAGTTCCAATTATAAACTAATTTGACCCAGTTTGATTAGGGAAAATATTTCCGCCCTGAACTTCTATGGTTTCCTTGTTTTCAGGTTTCCTATCCCAGCGGTGTATCAGCAGACGGAGGCAATGAACTGACACCAACTCAAGTGAAAGATCAACCCAAGCTGGAGTGGTCTGCCGATCCGAGTGCTTACTACACTCTGTTTATGGTTGATCCGGATGCTCCCAACAGGGCTGATCCGAAGTACCGCTCAGTTTGCCACTGGTTCGTGGGAAATATCCCCGGGGATAAGGTCGGAGAAGGAGACCATCGCATCGCGTTTGCTGGATCCGGACCACCGCAGGGAAGTGGACTGCATCGGTACGTGTTTCTAGTGTACAAGCAGGAAGGCGGAAAGGTCGACCTCTCGGATGCGCCACGCACTTCCAACCGGAGCCGGAATAATAGGTTGAACTTCCAGCATCAGGATTATGTGAAGAAGTACGATTTGGGACCGCTGGTGGCGGGTAACTTCTATCGGGCACAGTTTGACGATTACGTTCCGACGCTGCAGGCTCAGTTGTCATCCGGGACGGAGTGAATGGGTGGAATGGTGGTATTCGATAGCATATGCAAATAAAAGGCATTCACTTTTCGTACGTTTGGAAGAGTATTGTTTTCATTTACCATAGCCAGTAATTGCCAGGAAGAGAATTAATTATTCGAGACCGAATGTATGGATCGTCTAGAAACAACTGTCGAGATATCGATTGAAGTTTATTGAATATAAAATTGTGTAAATAGAAGAACATGGAAATGGGCTCAGATAATGTATTAATAAAGACGAGATTCTTTGGTATTTGTGATTTGACTATCTAATATTACAATGAAACTTACTTTAATTATGAATCCATTAAGTGGATGGTTCCATCGCAGACAGACACTCAATCTCAAACAAAACAATTCAAATTTTTTGTTTACAATTTCAAATCTTATCACGTTGGAATCATCTTGCACAGTAGCGCCGCCTAGTCAACTTATTGGTGCATTTCATCTGACAGTTTGACTGGAAGCCCACTTTTCCCTTACAAATAAAAACAAATATGTGGCGCCATCTATTAGGTTATTGTCACTTGATATCTTGAGCGAAGCCATGTTTTTCCACACGCAAATGAGATGAAGTCGAACGTCTGTCTGTGGTTCCATTGTGAGACGTGATTTGGCTGAAGAAATTCAGTCTTTGCACGAGAAAATGACATAGACATGGAAAAGAGGACATGTTTGCTTTGCCCAGCGATCGCAAACCTATAGGATGCAAGTTATTTAAAAAAAAAAAGAAACTTGCACAGTAACGCCTTGAATACAAGGCAAGAGTAGTCGGCTAAAGATGCAGCCACAGACAGACGTTCGACTTCATCTTGTTTACCTGTGTAAAAACATGGCTACCCTGAAGATACGAGTTAGCAATGGCGCCACAGATTTGTTTTTATTGGTAAGGGAAAATGGGTTGCCAGTCAAACTGTCAGATTCAAAGTAGCAATAAGTTGACTAGGCGGCACTACTGTGCAAGATGATTCCAACGTAATTAAAGACTGGACTCGGAAAAATGAGACCCACAAAAATGATCACCAAAAATTCATTTTTTTTTTCTATTCAGTCCATGGCTGTCACTCACCAGCCTCGCTGTCTGCGGAGGGTCCGCAGGTCGCCTTCTACTTGATCGATCCACCTTCGTTGCGCGCCTCTTCTTCTTGTACCTGTCGGTTCGTTTTCGAGAACCATTTTCACAGGGCTGTCGTCCGACACTCTTACGACATGCCCAGCCCATCGTAGTCGGCCGATTTTTGCGATGTGTACGATGGGAGGTTCTCCCAGCAACTGGTGCAATTCGTGGTTCATTCGCCTCCTCCACGTTCCGTTTTCCATCTGCACTCCACCCGGAGATCGTACGCAGCACTTCCCGTTCAAAGACACCGAGGGCGCGTTGGTCCTCCACTTGCAATGTCCATGTTTCGTGGCCGTAGAGAACTACCGGTCTAATTAATTTCTTGTAGATGGTCAACTTTATGGTTCGGCGAACTTTGTTCGATCTTAGCGTCCTTCGGAGGCCAAAGTAGGCACGATTGCCAGCCATAATGCGCCTTTTTATTTCTCTGCTGGTGTCGTTATCGGTGGTCACCAATGAGCCCAGATACAGCCCAGATCATTGTAAACAATGACTTAAAACGTAAGTTTCCTGGAAATGCCGGCTTGCTGACATCTATATCCACTACCGACGGGAAGGTAATAACTCCCTGTATCTGTTTCTGGTGCTATTTTGTTTGTGCGAGCTAGCAGATCCCAGAAAAATACGCTAGAAGTCATTGTTTACATATGTTACTTTTGACCTTTTGACGATTTTGTCAATTATTCCAACAGTGGCGAATAGCGTTGCGGCATTCGGTGGTATTGTCTCACCCATATTGAAAAGTTGTTGACGGTTGAACACAGACCCTATGGTTGCTTTGACTGTCGAGGCACAAAGCAGACTGCGATAAATTTGTTTCGAGGAATCTGTATGCTGTCAACGGCTTGCACACACATGCATGACTTCGTTTATACCAGAAAACGCCTTGTGGATTACAATGGGCAAAATTACCTTTTATAAATCATACGGATTTCTCAAGATATGATCGCAAAAATTGTAATTGCATTTTTTGTCACTATTTGAACCTTTGGTTGTACCCGCTGTCCGCTGTCAAATCCGGACGAATTTGTGATATGGGCAAATATGCAAAATGTAAACAAAATGTGTTTTTTTTTTCAATGCAATGCATAATTATTACCACAAAATAATGAGTTTGGATCAAGGGGTGGGTCGCTCAGCACAATATCTCTTGTGCCCATTTTTTTCAGTGTGCTTCTAAACGTTACGATGAGCTCTGCTGTTCCGATCGTTGTGCCAATAGGTGCCCATGTGTGCCATGGTCATTTGACAGTTCAAATGTTATGTTTTGGCTGCGCCTGGCAACCAGACGATTGTTATGTTTTTCTTTGCTTTTTTTCTGTTCATGTTTTTTTCTGTTCTCTGCTTTTTTTCTGAATTAGTGGAATACTCCACAGGAGTAGTAAAGTGAGCAGACAAATATTGCTATTTAAACTACATAATTTAATAGTAAACTTTGCTAAGAAATAAAAGAAAACAAATGAGACCAATCGCACATTTAATAATTTCTTTCACTTATTGATATGCCTGGTCAGGCTATAAATGTGCCAGTTTCTTCTCTCGTCCTTCGAGAACGATAAATTCGATCTTTGCTCATTCCTTTTGGCAATAAGAGCATAACGGCTCCGGTCGGAATTTTTCACAGCTCTTCGGAAAACATCGAAAATGAAGTCCTCAATACCTCTGGTAAAAGAAAGTTAATGTGAGATAAAGTTTTGATTAAATAGCAAATACACTTACTGTAAAGCAAAACGTAGCATAATTTTCTCATAAAATGCCTGAGAGTGCTTTTCAGCATCTTTGTCAAACAGCTCGATGCTGACGGAGTTGACGGTTGTGGGATTGAAAAAATGTTTGATATCTTTTTTGAGTACCTCTTCACTTGCATAACTTCTCAGTTTGGAAACTGATTTTTATCTGGGTTTTCTGCGTATTTCATAAAATTAGTTTAACGGGGTTCCACCAGCTGCAACTTCCTCACGAAGGCGCTCAGCTATAATCCGCATGTCAGCTTCAACCTTTCGGTTCCTCTCAAGCTGGTAGCTGAGCCAGCGACTGGCTACAGAGGTTTTGCCTTTTTAACATGTTTCGGATACGGAGGTTGACGGTTCCGTATTTTGCCTCAAATTAGCTCTAAAAATGTACTGTTATGTAAACTGCAAAGTGATATCATGTCACTATCATGTTACTACTATTAAATTAAACACTTACCTCGTCCATTGTTCCACTCGAGATATCACCTCAACAAAAAAGTACCTCAAGTTCACTTTTGAACATTTTTTTCTAAATTCTTTTTATGTTTGTAAAACTGTTGTTTGAAGGAATAAACAAATCAAAACAACATCATAAAAATGTAGCACGTCAGTTTTCCAGAGCTACTAGATTATATCATCGAAAAGTACAATTGTCAAAAGTGTGCCACAGAGTGCCACACATGTTCCGTTATGGTGTAAGATTTTCTACTACAGCGTGCCTGGCACAATGTTCTAAGCGACTAACCCCTTGGTTTGGATCTTTTTGTCCTGATTGTGCTGTAATTTTATTCATTAAATATTGTTTTTGAAACGGGCGTAACGTTGTTTTTTTTATCTAAATAATTTACTTTGATTGTTGACAAAGTGAAAGCCGTAATTTAAATCAAAACATAAATTTTGCGTAAAGTAAAAGGTTAAACTAACAAAATAATCAAAACAACGGCGAACATTGGATGGCGAAATTTATGAAAATGTCAAAAATAGGCGAATATTATTCCAGTATTGTGAATGAGCTAATTTTAATGAAAAACGAACGAATTTCCATCAGTATTATACATGAATCAGAAACTAGTTTTGTTCTCTGTCTGTATGCTAGATTATTTGTGAACGTTTACGTTTATTTGTGAATGACGATTTGAAATTCTACTTCCAATATTACAATCATCATTCCCCGATTGTTTACATTCACGTTAATTGCAAATTACTCCAGAAGTGTTCTATTTTGCGACATTTGCTTCATGGTGGTCCCACTGAATGTCACGGCAATAGAAGCAACTGGGGCTTTTATTTCACTTATTTCAACTTGTTAAAGTGGCTGAATGGTTACCATCTAGAGTCGTGACGCTGGTGGCCACGGTTCAAATTTCGGTTACGAGTCGGGATCTCTTTTTTTAGCCATTTGAAACTGATGTTTCGCCGGACAATAACTCAGCAGCACGAGACTCTGGGAACTCGGTCACAGAGTCGGCGCACTACTGGGCAAACTGGAGGGGCTTCGCGGAATAATGGCCACTCAAGCTTTCAAATAAATTAACTAGACAGAACGGATAAGCTTAACACTGTATATTATCTGCTGTGGTCCGTGTGGTGTCGATACTGGACATACCTTCAAAAACTACGAAGACAACGACGACTACGATGACCACGGTGACTACGGCGAATGCAGTCTAGCGATCGCTCGCGATGAGGTACCAGAAAGGTTCCGGTGATGGCGGACGAACAAAGGCCAACCTGCGGCAAGATGGTGGCGGTAACACCGGCTGGTGTACCGTAGATTATAGCGCGATGGCGGTCAGACCGGCGCGTCCACCGTTCGTAGGTTGCAGTGCGATGGTGGTTCGTTCGCTGCTTGGTGACGGGCTGGTATAGCGGTTGTGAAGCCGGATCCGATGCACATGCGCTTCCTCCTGACGTAGCCGTTGGACGACGGCAAGGCCACCCTCTGTCGAACCGGGGAGGGACTCTCTCCTTGATATTTAGGGCCTTTGCCCGAGATAGGTGTCCTCTTTTACACTTATGGCCAAATTGCCACTTAGGTGGCGGTAACTAGAAGTTCCCTCCACCGTAGCGTGCACTGGCGGTTCTTGACGCCAACCAAAAAGTGTTTCAAACAAGCGGACAGAAAAGGTCATAAATCGGCGTAACTCCACACGTTTAATTCAGTAAAATTGGACATTTCTGGTCTACACGCTCGCCTGTAACAAAGTGCCCCATCGAGCATCCAAGCACACTGCAGCTTATCACTCGTGACTTCGTTTCGCCATTTTTAGATGGATTTGCGCGCTTTTTCCAGCCCTCGGCCGTTAAGACCGTCCAGCCCTCGACCGTGGCCGGGATGTCTGCCCAGTGAGATTCACTGCCACTGTTTGGTAAATTTACCTGAATGCTCGATCATATGGTGCACATTTAAAAAAACATCGCATTTCCTTCTTTGTAACAGAACGGTTACACATTGAACTTCCGGACTTTAATCTCATACTCAACAACTAATACACTGCACAACGTCACGCACCTGTAAAAAAAACAACAATTGAGATATCCACGTAAAGCTAGAGTGAGGTTAAACATCGTAGTATCTAAAAATGAAATTGATAATAACTATTTAGCTATGTTTCAAACTGTATGTAATTGGTCAGTATCGTCATTATCGTTGATTTTCTTATCTTTTTATCACCAATTACTGTGGTTAGACAGTTCGAAAAACCATTTTGAAAGCGCGCTATCTACAATGTTTAACCTCACTTTTGCGTTGCCTGAATTCTTCCATAATCAACTAAAACTAAAAGATAATTATTTAATATGTACACAGAAAAAAATGTGAATTTTAAAAAGCGCGTAAAATTTTCCCTCGATTAATTCCAAGCCAAAGGAGTTGTAAACAGCGAAATTGTTTACAATCTTTCATGCACCATACATCAATGTTTGCAATCTTTCATACAACAGGCTAGATTCAGGCATCATCTGGCTTAAGTTTACATAAAATATTCCATTATTTTCTGCCAAATCTAGCATTCTCTTTATGTGCATTAGATAACGCAGAAAATTCGATGTTTCTTTTTATCTGGATAACGCCCATCTGCTAATCACTTAAAATGAGAAAGCATAATGTAAATTAAAACAAACAAAAAAAGATACAGTAGTATACTGATCCCAAGCGTCATAAGATCGTCTGAAAAGTAATTCGATTGCGCCCTTTAACGAAAAGCATTCGGAAATCGGATGATTGTCTTATGGTTAGATTCGAATGACGATCATCCATGTTTCGTATGACAATCAACCAAGTACAATATGATGTTTGTTTCAATACTGTGAAGAGCATTAGCGATTTATGAATAACCTGAAACAAATCTATGGTTTGAGATCATTTCTCATGAAACTTTCTCAGTCGTTGAGCAAAAATGGCAACGGGAGCTTAAACATTGAAGGAGTCTGGATATACTTTCCGTGTCTCCGTAGGAAAGAGTTTTGATCCGATGGTACCAGTAAAGTGGAAACCAGTAAAATGGAATGTTTATCATCCTCATTTAAAATGATTCTCGTTATAGGACTTTTCCAATGCAATACGCATTCGATATTGGGATGAATATTTTTCATACAGCGTGCATTCGAATTTGAACGGGAGGTCAATTCACTTCGCCTATTATAAGTTGGTCAACATTAGAAGGATAATCATCCGATTTTTTGAAAATCTGCATCTATCATTCGAAAATGCGATTTCAATGTTTCGATATCAACTGACGGAGGATTCATTCGACAAAAGGAGGATGTTTGGGTTCAGTGTAGAACCGAATGAGAGGCACGTAACGAGCAAGGTGGATCGATCAAGTAGGAGGTGACCTGCGGACCCTTCGCAGACTGCGTGGGATTCGAACTGCCGCCATGGACCGAATAGAATGCAGACAACTTCAGCAGACAGCAGAGACCGCACCGGCCTACCTTATTATTAAACTCAGTTAGAATACGACCTTCGTGAACCCGTTAGTGCGCTGATTAGAATTTTGCAGCTTTCAATTTGTATGACTTACGGCTTGTATTATAATTTTGGACGAATTTTTTTGTAAAAATTATCATTAAGATATGAAATGTCAGATAGCTAAAATTAATTAGTTGATAGAATAAATAACATTGCCCAGTGAACAAGCGAACGGTACAGTTCGTTCGGTCCGCTTTCCGTTGCTTTGGAAGCTCTTAACGAGTTGTTTACAGTATTCAGCATCAGTTTTTCTAAATCGCCAGTGAAATCGTCGTGAGTGAAATCAGTCTTGGTTTACTGAAGAAGAACATTGTGTGATAAGTGGTGCAACAACGTCATTGATTGCAATTAGCAATATTGCCACGATCAAGAAGCCATATTGTCCCGCATCTATACGGCACGCATACCAGCAGCCCATCGAGTGTAGCGTGTATTCTTCCATCCACCAACTACCACCGACCAGCAACATCATCGTCATCGTTCAGCTCCACGCTTAGACGGTACACGCGGTCACTCATCGTCGCTGGCAGCAGCAGCACACATTCGTCGCCCAGCTGCAGTAGATCCGTGATACATAGAAGATAAGTTTTTTAGTAGTATATAAGATAAGTGATTTTCATCGTAGTGTGTGTGTGAGTGTGAAGTGATTGATAGTGTGTGTGAGAGTGTATTTAGATTTAGTTTTTGTTTAGGTTTAGTTTGTTTATCTGTGATTGATTGTAGATAATTACGTTAGTGGTTGAGCGTGATAAGCTCCCATAAGCTGAGCCATGGATGATTTATCGCAAGATGAATCATCTATGGCACGAAATGATGAGGTAGCTCATAGAGTTACCAGATCACGTGCTTATCCAGATAGTTCAACTGGGCCATGGGTTGTTTATTTTCAGCCCAAATCGAAACCTCCTAAATGTTTGTCAGATTTCTGATGATCTGACGAAGCGATTCTCGGCCGTGACCGAGATAATTAAAGTCAGACCCAATAAACTTCGGGTCGTTGTGTCCAATCTCAAGCAAGCTAATGAGATTGCTGTCTCTCAGCTCTTTACTCTAGAATATAGAGTGTATATCCCAGCTCGAGGGTATTGAAATTGAAGGTGTGGTCTCCGAAACGAGTCTGACCCCTGAGATCTTGCTGAAGCGGGGGTTGGTCGATTTAAGAACCCTCTGCTTCCCCAGTTAAGATACTTGATGTGCGCCAACTTGGCACAGTGTCGACCAACAAGGGCGAAAAAAGTTTACACCGTCAGACTCGTTTCGCGTAACCTTCTCTGGCTCAGCCCTCCCTCAATACGTCGAGTTGGGAAAACTTCGACTACCTGTGCGATTGTTTGTACCTCGGGTCATGATCTGCCAGAAATGCCAGCAGATGGGACATACGACCTCCCATTGCGGCAATAAGGCGCGCTGCTCCAACTGTGGGGAGAGACATGAGGATGGCGCGTGCGCAGACAGCACACCTAAATGCGCTTTTGCAAAGGAACTCCTCCTCATGCTCTCTCATCGTGCCCGGCGTACAAACAACGCGGGGAACAATTAGAACGCTCGCTGAAACAGCGTTCCAGGCAATCTTTGCTGAAATGGTTAAAAAAGCCTCACCATCACCCGATGCCAATACAAATCCCTTTGCTCCTCTGTCAGATGACGAGTCTGACTTTGATTCGGCTGAAGAGGGAACATCGTTCACTTTTCCGGAAGGTGCTTCAAGGAAGCGAAGACGCGTCCGCCCACGGAAAGTTGTTGAAAGAAGCCCGAGACCAGCTTGCCCATTTCAAAAAGAGGTGGAAAAAAGGAAAACACAATTCCTCCTGGTTTCCGTAGTACTAACTACACCCAGGACTTTCCATCTCTCCCGGGGACATCAAAACCCCTGACGCCCCTATTTTAAGAACAGAAGCCCCCCCTCCTCAAGTGGGCTGTTCTCATTTTGATGACATTGCCGAAGGTATCTTTAAGTACCTCGAAATTTCTGACCCTCTCAAAAGCATTGTTTTGGCAATGCTTCCAACAGTGAAGACTTTTTGAAGAAATTGACAATTAAGTGGCCCCTTCTTGCAGCTATCATTTCCTTCTGATGGATAATTTTCCAAATGAGGTCGGGATTTGATCACTGTTCTACAGTGGAATTGTCGAAGTTTGATTCCTAAATTGGAATCATTCAAATTTTTAGCTCACACTACCGGTTGTGATGCATTCGCTCTTTGTGAAACATGGCTCTCTTCCGAAATCAATCTTCCGTTTCATGATTTCAACATTATTCGGCTTGATCGTGAGGATTCACGTGGAGGTGGAGTGCTTTTGGGGATCAAAAAGTGCTACTCCTTCTAAAGGGTGTCCACGATGAAATTGCCACACACAAAATTGATTCGCAAAATTCGAGTTTTCCTCCGATTGCTATCAAATTTTCAGGGATTGAGAAATAACTATTAAACTTCATTTTACCATTTTACTCGTATTTTATTTACAGTCCATACGCAAATGCCCGCACCTTGGCCTTAACCCCGGCCATAAGATTCTGCACAACCTGTGAATCAACCGTTTTTTGCATGTAAACCCATACTTTCTTCAGTTCCTCGACTGTCTTCACTACCTTAGGTCGTTTAGGAAGGTGCTGCTTCATAATCGCCCAGTACTTCTCGATGGGGCGGAGCTCCGGAGTGTTGGGAGGGTTGAACATTTTCGGCACGAAATTGACCTTATTGTCCGCATACCACTTCAGCACGTCCTTGGAGTAGTGGCATGAGGCCAAATCCGGCCAGAAGATTGTTGGGACGTTGTGGGCCTTCAGGAGAGGAAGCAGCCGCTTCTGGAGGCACTCTTTTATGTACACCTGTCCGTTCATCGTGTCCTGGGTCACGAAAGGTGCACTCCGCTTCCCGCAGGTGCAGATGGCTTGCCAAACCAAGAATTTCTTCGCAAATTTGGACATCTTCTGAGTGCGGACATGCTCCGGAACGCTGAACTTATCCTTGGCCGTGAAAAACAGGTTGCCGGGATCTGTTTGAAGTCGGCCTTCACATATGTTTCGTCGTCCATGATGCAGCATTCAACTTTTCTTCAGCATGTTGAGGTACAACTTCCTGGCACGGGTTTTGGCGGACTTGTTCTGCTTCTCGTCGCGATTAGGGGCCTTTTGTACCTTGAACGTTCGAAGCCCAGCCTTAGTTTTGGCCTTCTGGACAAAACTTCGGCTTAGGTGCAGCTTCTTAGCCACATCCCGAACGGAGGCGTTCGGATTTCGGTTGAAGGCCCCAACTACGCGGTTGTGATTTTTGGTGTTGTACGGAATACTTTTTCCTTCACGTCTGGGCTTCCGATCGGTAGTCAACCGTTCCTCGAACCGCTTAATCACTCGCGACACCGTGGAATTCGCAATTCCCAACGTTTTAGCGATGGAACGATGCGAGAGATCCTTGTTCTCGTGATGAATGCGCAAGATTTTATCACGCACGAGCTGTTCTTTCGACTCCATTTCCGCGAGTTTTGATCACAGGACTTTAAAACTTGCAGGATGTAAATAATGCACTATGAACTAAATTCACCCAAATTTTCATTGAATTCTACCCAACGGTTAAAAAGTTAGAGCAATTTCATAGTGTGGCAATTTCATCGTGGACACCCTTTATAGAGTGAATTTTCCTCCAATTCCAGGTATTGAAGTTGTCGCATGTCAGGCTGTTATTAAAAATAAAGGCCTTTGCATTGCTTCTGTGTACATTCCTCCTAGAGCCTCAATTAACCGAAAACAACTTTCAGATATTTGTTCGGTTCTTCCTGCTCCATGGTTGGTCATGGGAGATTTTAACTCTCACGGTACAGGCTGGGGAGAACTGTACGATGACAACTGGTCTTCCCTGATATATGACCTCTGTGACAACTTCAATATGACAGTACTTAACAATGGAGAAGTAACACGTTTGGCTGGTACATCCTCACTTGGCAGTAGATTAGACCTCACACTTTGTTCGAATTCATTATCGTTGGATTGCACATGGAATGTGATTCAAGATCCCCACGGTAGTGATCACTTGCCTATACAAATTTCGGTTGCCACCGGGTTCAATCCGACGAAATCTGTCAACGTCGCGTATGATCTTACTCGTCACATCGATTGGATAAAGTTCAGGACAGCAGTAGATGAAGCCGTAACGACGGTAGAAAAGGCTTTCACCGCTGGAAGAATATAACTTCCTCTCAACCTGATCTTAGACAGCGCGCTTCAAGCTCAAACCTCGACCAGTTCAGGGACGTCATCTCGCAGGAAACCTCCTTCGCCATGGTGGGATC
>JASCZW010015345.1:0-20770 GCA_034211315.2 Aedes japonicus | reverse complement strand
TTCTATGTTATTCTTTCCAAATAATGTTGGATACTTTTAAAACAAGACACTGTATATTTACCGTTGGTATCCACAAACCTACGCTTTTACAGCCTAAAGCCGTTCAGATGCAGATGGACGTACAAGAGTGAACTAATGCAATATTCATAAACGCTCGGTGCTCGGCAATCATCGTCCGCCGTAGCAGCGTTCCATCCCGTTTTCCATGAATATATTACTCCAAGCTACGACTTCATGATGCAGGATTTTGAACAACGTTTTGAATAAAAGCGGGTTGTTAGAAGCTGTTCAATTTTTTTGGAGTTAGTATTTTGGCTGCTTTTGCAATTGATGTGGGAAGTGGAATGTGATGTCAAAAATCAATAGACACATACCTCAATGTACCGGTTCGAGAATTATTTTAACCGTGATTGATTAATGACGATGGTATGGAACGACTGTTTCTTTCTAAACACCGTGGTAAGAACTGAGTTGATCTGGAATTTATGTTCATTTATGGTAAATTTTCAATATTCCTCAACTATTCTAAGGCTTTTTCGAATTCATTGCTAAGAATGCTATTTCTTTAAAGAACTTCTAAAGGGTGTCCACGATGAAATTGCCACACTATGAAATTTCTCTAACTTTTTAACCGTTGGGTAGAATTTAATGAAAATTTGGGTGGATTTAGTTCATAGTGCATTATTTACATCCCGCAAGTTTTAAAGTCCTGTGGATCAAAACTCGCGGAAATGGAGTCGAAAGAACAGCTCGTGCGTGATAAAATCTTCGCTACTACTCCAAGGACGTGCTGAAGTGGTATGCGGACAATAAGGTCAATTTTTGTGCCGAAAATGTTCCAGCCCTCCCAACACTCCGGAGCTCCGCCCCACTGAGAAGTACTGGGCGATTATGAAGCAGCACCTTCTTGAAGCGACCTAAGGTAGTGAACACAGTCGAGGAACTGAAGAAAGTATGGGTTTACATGCAAAAACGGTTGATTCACCGGGTTGTGCAGAATCTTATGGCCGGGAGTTAAGGCCAAGGTGCGGGCATTTGGCGTATGGACTGTTAATAAAATACGAGTAAAATGGTAAAATGAAGCTTAATAGTTATTTCTCAATCCCTGAAAATTTGATGGCAATCGGATGAAAACGCAGATTTTGCGAATCAATTTTGTGTGTGGCAATTCTCATCGTGGACACCCTTTTGGTTCCTAGACTCATTTGTAACGAAAACCCTAAGTGGTTAACATTCACACTTTCTCAAGCGAAAAAGTTACGAGTTCAAAGTTCTATCCCGAAAAATACTCAAAAGAGGCGTTTGAGTGACTACGACGGGAAATAAGATTTTTTTAAGTTAACTTATCAGCAAAAATGAATTTATATGTTTAGAGGACATCTTCGTGAGCCGTGGCTGCATAAAAATTTTGCCGCTCCAAAGCCATATATTTTGTCTTCCATTTGTTCATCTAACGACCATTTTTAAATCCAATAAGAATCGAAACTAAAGCTTTTATCGCTAAAAGAACCGAACACAAGGAGTGCAGCAAAATAAAAAAAGCAGTCTGTCCAGATTTCAAGTTAACCGAGGTTTATCATACAGTTTTCTTAATGCCATTCCTTATTCAAACCATTCTTCTGAGAAAATGAATATTTAAATGCTTTCACCAAGTTTGAAGTAAATATTCATTAAAGAGCGGTTCCGTTTTGATTCGAGAGTAACTTCTGAGAAGGGCTTATGTGATTGTGATACCTTAGTTTTAGACAAGCAGTAACATGGAAATCGTTCGTTTTATAGAAAAAAACGAAAGGGTGAGTTATGTCAGTGACATAACTGCAAAGTTAACGCAAGACTACTGGTTGATGTGAATAAATTGATGTCATTGAATTAAAACATTTCTGCTATATTTTATTCAGTCTAAAGAACCATGAAACCCTATAGTTCTCCACGAAAATTTCTAGAAACTGCAGTTCGGCTCGAATTAAGTGTTAATAATATTATGTTTGGTGAATATCCAACGTGCTTGTAAGTGTTAAACGGATCCTGCGCTTACGGAGGGAACATGGTTCACGATTGAAATTTTTTTTTCAGTCTTCTTGGACTGCAGGACGGCCTGGGTGTCTGGCAGCACGTTATATACTACGATAAAAATAGATATGGTTTGCATTTAAAACATGGCCAAAAACTGCGATTTTTCATGGGTTCATCTTCACTCACACTGACGCAACTACCCATGCAGCATCAATCAGAGTAACCCATGAGTCAGCAGACCTAATTTGACAGCCCTATCAGTCGAACTCTAACCTTGATGGCAAAAACTCCGTTCAGAAGTGTGCGCGCTCAACGAACGGTACCCCGCCGCGTCGAAAACGGACATCGTGCGGCACTTTGTGGACGCCGGATACGCCCGTTTCGGCATCTACAATATCTTGGCACTATTAGACAACAATCAGAGCATCGAAAGAAAGCCCGGTTCCGGACGGCCGACGACCCTGAGCGACAAGAAGCTCCAAAGGATGCTGAAGAGGGAGACCGAGGGAAAAGTGGCTACATCGCTGCGTGCGCTTGGTCGGGAGGTCGGTTCAACCAGCCAAACAGTGAAAAAGTACCTGGCGAACATGAACATACATGAGAAAGCGGAAGTCGCGTCCACTGGTTTCGGAGCTGCAGGCAATGACGTAGCGGCAGCGGCTGAATCAGATGGTCAACTCGATTTTCCCAGCGAATCGTGACGTGGTGCTTGTGATGAACGACGATCTCACCCTGGATGGCAAAGACTGGCAGGGCACATCGTATTTTACTTCTCCACGAAAGAAGAGCTCCGAGATGATGTTCATTTCACACACCAAGTTCTCTAAGAAGGTGCTGCTGTGGCTGACAATCAGTGAGAAGGGATGTCAAAGTCGCTCTTCTTTCGCTCCGAACTGGCCGTGAACAGGAAAATTTATAGTACAAAACGCTTGCCGGAAGTTGCGTCGTTCATAAAAAAATACCTTAAGGGTGAAGACGCGATGTTCTTGCCCGATCTGGCGTCGGCCCACTTTTCGAAGCCATCGTTGGAGGAGATGGAGCGGCTGAATATTGATGTGGTACCCAAGTCAGCGAAGCTCGCCAAACGTCCCTCAGCTGGGACCATCGAGAATTTCTGGGCCAACCTGAAGCGTAAGATCTACTCCAACAATTTTGTCACGAAAACTGAGGAGGAATTGATAAATAAAACGAAGAAGGAACTCAAAAACATGCCTACACGCATGTTTTCGTCCGCCATGGCGAATGTTCCGGTTAACTGCTGGAAGGCCACTCGCAAGGGCGTAGAATTTGTTTTCAAGTAAGCTTAAATAATCACCTTCTATGGGAAATTTATCAAAAGCAACTATCTGTCTTAGCTTTTTTTTATCACCATCCGAAAAAAGTCAATTTTTTATTGCAAACTTTATTTACACCGTCCTCAACTTTGGGTTGTTTAGACTGAACATTGAACATAGAGCGAATAATAACTAACAACTTAACGCTAGCACCATGTATGGGCATTTTCGTTTTGCGATAAGTTTCACAAGCTGGAGCGGGAATCGAACCCTCACTTCATGGCGAATGATTGAACGACGGGTGACGCCGCTCACCACTTGACCACGAAGATGACGTAGGCGATTGATATGGAAATTTTCTCCGGGACGCGGCTTTTTAAGCAACGCCATGTTGGGCCGGTGCGTGGTTATGAAATTTCAATCAAACATACTCTTTAGTTGGCAAATTGATTTGATCACCCTGGAAAGGACGGATTTTATTTGTTTACGTAAGGAACATGGTTCGACATTGAAATTTTCTTCTCAGTCTCCTTAGGCTGCAGGACGTTTGGCAGGACACCATGGTGAAATGGTGTGAAATGGTCACACCGGAGAAAAGTTTGCTCAGCTCCTCGTCGTTGCGGATGACCAGCAACAGGTGACGTTGGATGATTCTGATCTTCTTGTTTTCACGGGCGGCATTTTCTACCAACGTGCATTTGGATATGCACTGCGAGAACTGATGGTTGATCGGTCGTCCCCATATGTTTTATAATCGCTGGCATGGTAACTATGGCAGTATGAACCAATCAGTGCGTGGCGCAAATATGATGTAATTTTCGACCAATAGCTTTGTGCGTTCACAAATTTTTCTTTTAAGTACTTTTGAATAAGTTTGAACAAATGTTATGAATAAAATTAGCAACACCTTTCGAATGAAATACTTATCGTAAAATTTCTGTGGGACAGAGACGAGATATTATCTTCAAACCTGCGTAAGGCTTTCGTTTTCAGAAAATTTAGAACGGTGCCTCTATACAGGAATAGAAAAGAGAGATGCAAGTTGTACGTTAAAAAAGCTCTAAAAGAAATGGTGGGCAACAAAACGTCCATGTAATGAATACAAACACTGAAATGAAAAATTGGAATTTAAAAAAAATTGGCATGAAAAAATCATAAATTGAACCTAATATTAGAGTTCTTAACAAATTTTATTTATAAATTTATTCAAGTTGGTCCATCAATCAAACTATGTTTGTTTGTTCACAGAACTTACTCGTATGGTAATTTTACATTGTAACATCAGTTAATTTGTTTACATTATCATATTAAATGCTATGACATTATTGCATTTTTTAAATGATTTAATATTATTGAACTTAAATTCATTTGAATAAAATCGCTAAAGTACTTGTGAGACTCACTACACGGACCAGCACTTCTGAATTTTGGTTTTACTATCCTTTATATGCTTAATAACTTCAGATCATCCATGTATTTTTGAAATCTTTTGAAATTTTTGAATCTATTTTTTTCTTGTTGCTACTTTATTGTCCAAGCTTCCAGGTTCACAAATGGAATTGTTCTTATCGGTCTTATATTCACGCAATGTATTAGTAACGTAGGACTACGTTTCTCTTTTCTATACCCGGTGTCAGTTCAAAATTTTGAAAAATTATAGTTAGCGTAACGCGTGAAAGGTTTTCGAACGCTAATAACTCTCGTTCAACTGAACACAATGACCTCATTCAATCACAATTTGATGAAAACCTACAAAATGTTTGCATTGAAACTGCAACAAAGTGCTATTAGTATAAGTCGTTCAATTTTTTACTTAAAAATGGCATACTTTTACTTCAATACAAATCTTCGTATGGACAGCTTGAAAATATGTTTCCCTTTTCGGGTCCTCAAAAACGGGTAACAAATGGCTAAAATTGTCTTCTTCTTTTTATTTCATTCAGTTTCATTCCATGATAAATACAGAAATAGCCACTCCCCTCAGCTGCAAAATCGTTTTGCTTTGTGGCCGGTGTCTGATTTCATAACTGTGGCTCGTCCCCTCTTTAGAATTTTGCTTTGTTCTGTATTTTCGTACCTCTCTTCATTAAGGACTATGCTATCAACGCTAGCATGCGAAATGAACCAAAATTATTTCAGTTTTCGACGCGAGCTCTTACACTGATAGGCAAAATAAAGTGCCCACCTCTTCGTTTTTTCAATTTCTCTTATTTACTTGGTTCAAATTAAAGTAAACACAGTGTAATTTTTTTTTTTATTTTATATATTATATTCTTTTTAAGTTTGGACTTATGGAATACAGCAAAAAAAGGAGTTTTACTTAAAGAAAAAAATCAATTTGTGTTGAAAAAAAAACAGTGACAAAATAAAGTGCCCACTTCATTTAGGCTACAGAAAACATAAATTAAAGTAAAATAAAAGCATTTCAATAATTGATGTGTCCTCCTTTGGCCTTCAGGACCTCCTGAAGGCGCTTCGACATGCTCTCGACCAGGTTCTTTAGGTGCTGTGGATCTAGCTATTCCCAGGCGCGCTCCAGGGCTTCAAAATAGTTATTTTTATTGGTAACACCAGTTTTGTCAACCCTCGCATCGAGAATCACCCACAAATTCTCGATGGGATTGAGGTCCGGGCTTTGTGGAGGCCATTCCAGCGGTTTGATCCGACAAGACCGGAAGAAAGACTTGGTCTTCTTGGCAGTATGCTTCGGGTCGTTGTCCTGCTGGAATACGAACTTCTCTTCAAGGCCCGTCTGGATCCGTCCGCCATTATTACTATAAACCAACGCGGTCCTACGTGAACCTTGCGGTTATATCCCTGATATAACTCATCAATTTTTTCATTCACTATTTTTCTTATCATTATAATATTCATTCACTATATTTTATAAATTACTATATTGAACATTGAATATATATTGGGAAGGGAGGGAGCATCAGGGTATCACTCAAGCTGGAATTGGACAATGGAGTGGTATGACAACCGGCGTCTAGTAGGAAACAAACAGTATCATTTTCTTCATCCTATCGATTCGATTTCCATGCTGTGAATTCTACTCCAACAGTTTCAGCGAGGGTGACGCGCCCTTCTTAACAAGCCATCACGTAAAAAGCTTAATAAGTCTCGCGGATTTCGCGTAAGTGTCTCTGCTGACGGGCCCGTCCCATCGCTTTTGGCCCTTTATACAGCGTCACTGTGAATAAAAACCGGTAACTCAATTTGATCTTGGTATTAAGTGGAGCTGCATACATGACTAGGTCTTAGAAAGGATGGTGGCTACCTACCCAAGTAGCACACTACTCTCATAATTAGTTGTAGTAACTTGATTGTGACTTGGCAAGTTATATTTACGTTATCTCTACCGAACTTGATGGTGACTTGGCAAGTTATATTTATGTTATCTCTACCGAATGACAACAAGTTCGCTACTAGGGTAACATACATATATATATTTCTAACCCGGACTCGATCCTAAATTTTTGGGAAGAGCTATTTATTGAATCACTAGGCTATGGTGACTTGTGAGAAGCTACTTGATTAATGAATATGAAGCTATAACTCTTGACAGCGTTTTAATTTTTATTTTGGAATAAATCAATGATTTCTGCCCACCCCAGTAGCAAGACCAACATTTATGAGTACGATTGAAGAGAAACAGCGATTGGTTGGTCTTAACTTAATTCATTTCGTGCATTGTACACAAAGTTGTAATAGTAGCATTTCACCAGATGACAAGCAATATGAAAGTTTCATACAATTCACGAGACGTTTGTTGTATGTATGTAACCCAAGTTTACGAAGTGAAAGCATATTTACGCAAATAAATTTTCAGTGTTCTTCTCTTTTTCTACTGAATGCGTTTGTCAAATTTCGTCATTTTTTGGCAAAGTTCGCCTGGAACTGCTCCAAGCATCTTTTCCAAACTAATTAATACATCTTTGGCACACATTTAATTCCAGTTTCACTATCTGGAAAAAAATAATCTTCTTTTACGACACATACCAAACGAAAATAACACATACTACAAACCGTGGAGAAAGTATATCCATACGACCTAAATCACTCAACCTTATGCTAATCGGAGAGCCGCAACCCCTCCCTCAACGACCATCTCTAGCGTGTTTTGTTCTAATTGAGCTCCACGTTAAAAATACACCCAACCTAGCAAATCGATAAAGTTACTACAGGAATCGGTCGATATCAACCTCCCCACGATAATAAGAAACTGTGCTCGGTAAGGCCAGACTCGTTCAGGTGAATAAACCTGCCATGCGAGTGCCAGCCATCTAAGCCACAATTAAGTGTTGTTCCTTTGCCTTTTGCGAGCCGGAAACGACTTCGTCCCAAGAAATAAATAAAACTAGGGCAAAAGCATCGTGGCCGATAAATCACCAGAACTGGCCATATGTCCTCATACGTCATGAATCCTCAGCTGCTCGGATAAATGGTCTCAAGTGGGCGGAAAAGGTCATCAAAAAGTCATTGGTTGCCATTATCGTCCCTGAGAGTCCTTGCACGGATAGAAACATATTCTTGGCAGTTTTCAAATGTAGTGACGTACACACTCGTTCCACCTCACTCTGAAACTAATAAAGATTGTATTGCTATTTCTTTTTTTCTCACGGAAATGTTGAGCAATTTTCATAAGAAGAGGATCTACTGATAAATTATGTAAATCAATTTGTTATGAAGATTGAGTAACATTGCCGTGAGGAAGAAAGGGACAGTAATTCAAATGAAAGAGAGAGCGTTTTGAGCGTGTACGTGAATGCTAAGGTACGGCGTATTTTTTTTAATGTTCTTGAGACTTAAAATTCGAGGTGTCTTTTTAAATGTAACTGTCTTCAGTAGGCCTCCCTTAGCTCAGTCAGCTACAAAGCAACACCATGCTGGAGGTGGTTGGGTTCGATTCCCGGTCTGGTCTTGGAACTTTTCGTTAGAAAAAATTCTCGACTTCCTGGGCATAGGAAATGATTATACTTGCCACACATCCATACTAATGCAAAAATGGCACCTGGTATCGAAAGCTCACCAGTTAATAATTGTGAAAGTGCATTAAAAACACTAAGTTAAACCCTAAATAGAATTTGTACAGAGTGATTTATGGCGCTAATACCTTACAAGTGTAATTTCTATTTTCATGAAAAGCATCATAACTACATATTTCATTTTTGAACAGATTTTGAATCTTTTAACGTTGTTACTTCAGTATAAGGGATGTATCGAAAATAAACTGTCCCTATAAATTGGCGTCGTACGCGTGTGCTTGTGATGGTTTTATTGTATTCATCGTAGCATGCTGTGCGTTTGATTGTCATCTTTCGTTTGTTTACTTTTTTGTACGGTTAGAATTAATTGAAAATTAAGGCTCTGGTCATATGGCTACGTGAAAAGGGTGTAATAATGCAACAATTTACTGAATTAGAAAGTGGTAGTTCTAATTCGAATGAACAAATGCATGTCGATACGTGATTTGACCGATAATGCAGGAGTCAGCGTCAGAATGATTGTATCAAGAAACAGAACAACCTGAAGATCTACAAGAAGCAGAAAATCTCCAAACAAAGTGCAGAACAGAAGCTACCCACAGCATCAAGGATCCAGATATTGTATTCGCGAGTTTTGCAGCGACCGGATGCAGGACTCAAAACACCTTCCAGGTCCACAATATTACACTGCCGTTGTAACGGACGATGTAAGCAATGCAGACTGGACGATTCAAGTGGAGAAGTTTGGTCGCAAAGTGCTGGTATGGCAAGCAATATGCTCCTGACTACAATTTTTCCACACTACCGGAACAATCATTGCGGAAATCTATCGACCTAAGTTTCTACAGAAGAGTTTGCTTGCCCCTGTACTGCTTCGGTCTGATTTAGCCTCGGCGCATTACATCAAAATAACTATCATTTGGCTCACGGAAAATCCCTCAACTTCAGCCAATCGAACGCTGGTTAGTCCACGCACGGAGAATACAAAATATAACAATTTGAAGTATTTAAAAGTTTATTTTTTGCAGAGCATGTGTACAGCCAAAGCGGTCACTCATTACATCTATTGCAAGTAAATCCTCCGCTGGTGAAGAAGCTCTAGGGTTATAATTTGACATCGGTGTTCATATGGAGGCAGTCGGAGAGGGTTGTTTCACGGCAGGTTGCGCAGGGCAAATCTGATGAGCCAACGTTGAACTCTTCCTAGTCGGCCAGCGTGTACAGCATGATAGGGAGCCCATACCTGAACTCCATATTCTAGGATACTGCGCAGAAAAGAACAGCACAGGACTTTCAGAGCGTGAATATCGCGGGAAACGGCACAGTTTCGACGAATAAAACCAAGGATGGTAACAGTTTAATCGAAAGTTATGGAAATATGTTCGTTGAAAATCAGCTTTGGGAACGTCCATTAATTATGTCACGCAAAATGTGACTTTTAATAACAACACGTCACGTTTTTCCAAACCCTCCTTCCCCCCTTACTGAGTAACATAATTAATGGACCTTCCCTTACTATCCATCGTTACTCTTAAGTCTTCAATAGAGTTGACTCGTTCAAGTACTTCTGAATGTAGCAAGCAGTGCAAAATTATATGCGAACTGCTTCTATTAAAACTTATGATCTTGCAATTTGTAGCATTCATCTCAATTCCATTGAAAATATACCAGTTCAATACAGTTTTAAGGTACAGAAGCGCAATCGGCCATACTCCTGATGATTCTGAGTTGGTGTGATTGTAAGCGGATACAAATTTTCAGTGCAACTGCTGATGATAATGTAGGCCTTGAGAATTCAATTGTGTAAGATGGCCAGCTTTCCACCATTTTCTAGGAAACCAGTGAGGAATCCGAAGTATAAACGCCTTCGAAAAAGTCAGCAAATAACGACTGTTCCAGAAAGTATAAGAACACCTTATTTTAACGGCCACTTTGAATATAATGAAATATTTCAACATGTTTTGGATGCGTCCTTTTGTTTGCACATTTCTGAATGACGGACTCTCCTTTAGAAAATTGGCCAAGGAAGAGGGTGTACGCGTCGGAGCGGTACGATGTGCGATTCGAAACTATAGAGAACAGTGTACGTTTGAAGACGCGCTGAAGAGTGGTCGAAAATCCGGTCTTGTTAGTCCGGATATCGATTAAAAGATCAGGGATGCTACATGTGAAAACCAGCGACTTCCGTTCGGGATGTTGCGAAAAAACTAGTAAATCGTCGAGTAACGTCATGCGTGCCAAAGAAAGACTTGGGCTAAAAACATACCGGAAGCAGAAAAAACCTAAAAGGAACCCAAACCAGGCGGCGTCCGTGAAACCACGGGCCCGCAAACTCTACGATTCGTTATTGTGTAGAATTTCTGGGTGTATAATAATGGACGATGAAATGTATGTGAAACTAGATTACAAAACGCTTCCCGGACCACAATTCTATACTGTAAGCGAAGACTAAGACATCCCGAAACGGAGAAGGCAATTTTTACCGAAAAATTCGGTAAGAAGTTTATGGTTTGGCAAACAACGGAGACGATGAACACTCAGAAATACGTTAAGGAATGTCTCCAGAGACGATTATTGCCAATGATCAGACAGTACGAAGGTCAAGTAGTGTTTTGGCCTGATTTGGCGTCATGTAATTACGCAAAGGACACTTTAGAATGGTACAAAAGTCAAAATGTATGTTTCGTGCCGAAAGACATGAATCCGCCGAAATGCCCGGAAGCACGGCCAATCGAGACTTTTTGGGCTTCAACCAAAGCCAAGCTTTGAAAATTCATAAAACCAGTGGACGACATCCAAAAATTTAAAAGATTGGCCAAAAGTGGTCCAAATGGTGGGAAGTAGTAGTGTCATGTTCGAGGAAAAGTTAGGAGTCGTGGCAATGATTAAATATTTTTAATAATAGCACAAATACAAATATGATTTGCAAAATAAAATTATTAAAACTAAAAGAAAACATGAGTCTATAGATTTGCGGATTCAGTAGTGTCGTGAGAAGTGGCACCACCAAACTAGATTTCTGCGGGTATTGAATTGGACGCTCTTTATTTTAATGAAGTTTCAGAAAGATGAAGGATTGACCTTCGCATCCTGAAGTCGAAATACATACTCACGGAAAAAAGAAGCTACATCAGTGTTGTGTTCAGTCTCTAAACTTTGAAGAACAATCCGGTCTGATGAAGTTCTGTGCCGAAAAAAGCTTTCCGAAGAATATTCCGGCGATGTCTTAAATCAGCATTCCATCATACTTGTTTGTGAGACTGGCGAATAAGAGCTCTGCATCCGGGAGTGTGTCAGCATATAATCCCGTTGTAAAAATCAGAGACCACTAGATTAACCTTGGCTCCGTTGAATAGATGTTTCCTGTTTTTCGAGCTCAAATCATCACAAACAGCATTGAAATTGCAACGGTTAAAATCGTAGTCCTTCTCGTTGGCTGTTGATAGCAGCGAATCCTCAAATCGACGTATGTGTAACCGTAGGACGAATGGAAAGGGCTTCAATCACTTCCACACTGCTGTCATGATTCACGAAGTCCAAATCAAACAATGTCAGAAATTTGCTGAAGTCTGCTAGCCACCATGTCTCCCAGTTAGCACAAGCTCCTGCTCAGAAGAAGCGTTTGTTGGCAAGTAACCTCCAATATCTACGTCGACAGACCACGACAAATGTGGAAGGTTGTAGTCGTTAACAATTACAACAGTGTCACTGACAGTGGCAGCATTTAAAATCTGTAAGGCTGCTTCGGAATGGTGGATGCAGCGTTCGGGTTCGCTATTTGGTCTCAGATATGTACCACACACGAGGAATGATAGATCTTCAAGGGACGCTTACACCTTGAATTCGTTTAAAGAATAATATTACAATGTTCAAGTTTAATCCCGTACAATAAAGAGTCATCTAATCGTTTGAACAAAACATAGCTTGTTTTTGATACAGGTCTTATTCTGTAAAAGTGGGTGAAATCTATTGAAATTAAGCATTTAAACATTTGAAATAATCGTGGGCTTAGTGTTGCTTAACTGTTGTGAGAGCAACATTTTTCAGCTCTAATCTGCTTCAAAGGTTGACAAAACGATTGGATAAGTAAGTCCCTCGGGCCGTGGTTACATTCAATTTTTCCAAACGTTTCTTCGAGATCGTGGTTCAAAGATCTGGATGTAAATTGGTGCTTCTTTTGTGTGATGTCACGACTTATGTCCAACCACTAATCGCTAGTCGAACATCTCTACAGAATTAACTTCGTCGATAGCAATATACATATAACGGGTGTCCACTAAATAATGAGAACGAAAAAGAATGGGTCAGGAAAAAAATACCAGTGAAGTTTTGTTCAAACTGATTTATTTTATTAAAAGGGTCAACTTAAATCTTCAAACTAAGTTTAGTGAATATTGTCATATGGTCCGTGGTCCGCCGTGCGCGCGGCTTAGTCGTTATGCTGCAACATGACCGTTGGACGGCAGCCACATCGATTTTTCGGATGCAGCTTTTGATCCTGTTGGTAAGTTGCTTGGTGTTCTTGGCCTTCCAATTATCCTTGTATACACATGGAGCTCAAAAGACCGAAGAAATCCTCGATAGGACGGCATTGTGGCAAATTTGTCGGATTCCGGTCTTTTGGGACTTATGGTATATTTTGGCTCTCCAAAAACGTTAGCGTTTTTTGCGTAGTGCGATGATGCCTTGTCCGGCCAAAACACGTATTTGCCATCCGAGTGATGTTGTTTAAGAAATGGGATGAGTATTTTCTGCAAACACTCTCTTTGGTACACCTCCTGGTTGATGGCCAAACCGCTTGGTTTGAACCACGGCTTCGAAATACCCTTATCGGATATTACGATGTATAACATAACCTTCGATTCAAATTTGTGCTTGAACTTATACATTACTTTTGGAGGAGTAGTAGATTTGTCCTTAGTGTAGAATCGGTCGTTTCCCGGTATCTGAGACTTCGAAAGAGGAAAGTAGCTTTCGTCGTCCAGAACGAAAGATTTTCCGCCGTAATTCCGAGTCATCCAGCGGCATTGGGATTTCACGGTTTGAATCTGCTAATCTGTGTACTCTGGGGATCTGGTTTTCTTTCTACACACTATTCCTTCTTTCTTTAGCGTCTTGCAGATGAGTGACTTCGAACAATGGAACTTTCGGGCTGCTTCCGTTGACTTACCGAATCCTTGTTGTTGAACATGCTGCGCAGCTAGCGGAGCGTTTTCTCATTCATTATTTTCGCTGGACGGCCGCAACCTTTCTTCCGGGTTACTCTCATGCATGCCAGGATACGGTATACGGTGGATACCGGAACTTTTTCACGACAAAAATGGTCCACCGTGTATTTTTTGCCACGATCTTCGTTCGCTTGAAAGAATTGTACAACGCGCGCGCAGTTCTTCCTGTTTCGACGGCATGCTGAACACGACTGAACATGTTAGAGTGAAATAAGAGTGTATGAAAATTTTCTGGAGAGTGCAACGATTCATTCATCTAAAGTGACATTTCTATGCGGCCGTTTTTGTTCTGATGGAAAAGTATTGAAATCATTCTCATTTTTTAGTGGACACCCGTTATAGGCGCGGAACCGGTTATGATGACATTGATCACGCAGTTTGATATTTCCCAGATAATGATGCCTCCAGAGCACGACTATTAGATACCCTAGTGGCCTTTTACGAGGTAAGAGATGTTTTGGGAATGCGAGATCTTCCCGTAGGAATGCGTGATGCAAGTGATTTACAAATTCCTTTGTTTGTCTGACCTTAACGTCATCACATTCCCTGCCATTGTGTCCCAGTAACACTATCCTCTTGTTTCCGTGCTACTTGTACCTGCCCAGCAAGCTATTGGCCAACCATCTGCAATGACGTCTATACAAGGACTGACCCAGTAGCCACAACATGAAATGAACAAAATTCGCTCATTACGCTAATACCACTGTACTCCTTGTGTACGCTACACAAAAGCTCGGAAAGTGCTACGTCATACTATTTTTTTTATTCGTTCGCTCCGTGATTGTTTATTGTATGCGCTATAAATCTTAATTTTCAACCGACGCCAGTCTACCGATGATGGAAAATTGGCTCTATATTGCTGCTCGACTGTCAAGTTCCAGGGTTTGTAAGTTTGTGTGGCCAAATTCCATTACCTCAGTTAAATTCACTATAAATGACACATGTTATCGGGCGGAAATGCTTCTGCTCAATAATTGACATTTGAACCGATTTTGTTTATCTTAACCCATGTTCGCCAATAGAAAGATTAATAGTGTTGCGTCATCACTCTTCGGCTCAGCAATGTTTACACTATTATTGATTCAAATATAAGCAAGCAGTGCGTTGCCACAGACCTTATATAGACGTCATTGAACCATCTGCGCCTAGCTCCTGAAAGGGGCTATATGTAGGATCCGCGAACTTGATGGCAGCTACAGCCATGAGTAGCATTTATTAACTTTAATAAGTTACCTGCTTAGTAACTTCCAAATGACAATGTGACCCATTATCTTCGAGCAAGCCACGAATGATTGGTGCCCCACCTACTAACATCAATATTTAGCAGGAATTATTTGATATAACAATTTTAAATTTCGGCTCCACAAAGTGCTACACACGTCTGAACCTACATAAACGAGCTCATTAAAATAAACTCTAATCTGCTGCTCGCTAGCCAGAGAAGGAACTTTTTGGATAATTCCAACTTCTTTTTAAATTTACATTCTCCCGGGTCATTCATCCGGTCAAACGAGGTGTGATATTCCTGTCTTGGAATTTTATCAAAACCTGCTAGACAGAACAATTTGTCATTCATAGCCACGCAATTCAGTTCTGTTAACAAATTTTCGATATGCAAAAAAACGCAATGGAAACGACCATTTCGAGGGTTAAATTAAGCACAAACACCAACAATTTTCACCAGACTATAAATGCGTTAGATTTTACTATGCCTGCGATTAGATCAACCATGATGCGGTTGATATCAATATGAGGTCTGTCAAATATACCTCAAATATTTAAGACTGTGCCATAAACGTCGTAAATTTGACTGGAATTTCATTATAGTTTTAAAAATATGCACAGGAGTTTTACTGCAAGATTTTTTTTCTGTGTAGTTTCTTCTAACACTCCTAGGCCTTCAAATTCTGCTTTTCATACCGGTCCCGCACAAGCTAGTCCTTAAAACTTGTTAACCTAGCTTTTTACTTTGCTTTCGTATGTACGATTGCGACAGTTCCGGTTTCCGCTTGAAAAGAATCACCACGTTCTCATGTGTTTTAAAATCTGCTAGTTCTGCAGGCCGAACCTGAACCCTTTTTAAACGCCATACACCTTGCATTTTCAAAAACTCAAACGTTTTGCTAGCTCTCCGGCAAACAGTGGTCAAAATGTTTTAACGGTCCAAAACGATTTTACGCTGTTAATTGATAGCTCCAGTGGAACTAGTGGATGAATTTGACAAGCTTAGTATATTGACCGCATGTCTTGTGTGATGAATCCCCCTAAAAGATCGATAAAAATTTATCTTTATTAGGATTTTGAGATATTATTATTCGTATGTTTCACCGAAATGGAGATAGAGAGCGTTCTATACGAACTAAACTCCAAAACTCGTTTTTCACAGAATGATTTTTTTTTCTAATTTTAACGACAATATCATATTCCGCAAAGTTATTTGCAATGTCAACAAACAAAACATACTCTACCTGTATTATTTCAGTGGGATGAATTATTGAACTTTTTTGCGTTTTTTTCGTCGTATTTTCGATGGCTGTACCATACTTAATAGAAAATATTATTGGTTGCATCTAATAGTACAATAATAGAGTTTTCAAGTGATGGTTAGTTTGACCGTTCGCGACTGTCTGCTGGAGAGTTATGCTCAGAGCAAATATCGATGGTTTTACTTTATTTCATGATTAGAAACTTATAGAAAATTGCGTTGCAATAGTTTCCATTAGGTTGATGCAAAATTTGAAATATTTGCTCCCCTAAGCTTAATCGACGCCAATTTGGGTCCTGACAGTCCCCAAAAAATTTGAACACATTTGGTTTCAATTTGGCTTTGCACAGCTATTCAAAGTTTGTATGGGAATTAGTATGAAGAATCTCAAACTTACATATCCAGATCCCTAACATCTTGATATTATGTCCTTAAACCAAATCTTATATACATTCATATAGTGTAAGTTGTCAACTATCAAAATGCCGAAGATACCTGACATATAAAATTTTATACAAAAATAGTTATTCAATAAAACATAAAATACACACTTTAGGTATGATGTTTTATTCTTATTTTTGTTTTCTTATTATTATATGTTTTTTATATTTATATTCATATATTTTATGTATTTTATTTTATTTATATTATTATATATATTATATATATTTTTATATTTATATTTTCTATACATTACATATTTTTACTTCTTATTATTATATTTGTTGAATAACTATTTTTGTATAAAATTTACATGTCAGGTATCTTCGGCATTTTGATAGTTCACAACTTACACTATATGAATCTTTATAAGATTTGGTTTAAGGACATAATATCAAGATGGTTGAGGAATCTGGAAGCTCTGAGTTGAGATTCTTCGTACTGAATTCCCGCAGAGGCTTTTGAATGGCGTGTTAAGCAAAAAGCCAAATTAAGAGCAAATATTAAAATTTGGGATATCGAGACCCAGGTTGGCGTCGATTAAGCAGAACAAATGTTTCGTTTTGCGTCGGCTAGTATCCATCACCTGTCTACTCATTATTTTCAGATAAATTTTGCATTTGAAACACGCTACAGGTTGTACGGAATCAAATTGCACCGATTTTTAAATGGCTGTACCCGTTGGGTATTTTCTATTGAAATTTTGGGTGAAATTAGTTGAATGTGTATTTGTTTACGCTGTGTAGGTTTCACTAGCAGATGTGCAATCGTTGCGAAGATGGAGTCGGAAGAACAGCAGCGGCGCTAAGAAATTTTGCGCACCTACCCCTCTAAAAATCCGGGTCTTTCTCATCGTGCCATCAGCAAGAAGCTGGGAATGGTACATTCTATGGTGTCTCGTGTTTTAAATCGGTACCATGAACGTTTGACCATCGACCGGAAAGAAAAAAGTGGCAAAAATTGATCTCCGTATAGTGTTAAGGATCACAAGCGGGTAGTTCAAGCTTTTAAGAGGAATCCCCACAGGTCAGTTCGAGATGTGGCGAAGAAACTGAATCTAACCAAAACTTTCATGCGAGATGCAAAAAAACGTCAAGGACTACACACGTACAAAGTCCGAAAGGTACCTTATCGCGATGAGCGGCAGAATACGGTAGGTAAAACACGTACACGGAAGCGCTACACCCAGATGTTGACGAAACCACATTGTCTCGTTATGGATGATGAGACGTATGTAAAAGCAGACTTCCGGTAGCTTCCAGAGCTCCAGTTTTTCACTGATAAATCCCCTAAATTTGACACTTTCCTGATAAATTCGATGTCCCTGAGGAAGTTAGAAAGCAGAATATGTCAAAGTTTGCCAAAAAATAAATGATTTGGCAATCAATTTGCAATTTCGTGTGGAAAGCGGAGCACCCTATTCGTGACAACTGGAACGGTCAATAGGTGCATGGTGTGCCTGAAGGAATGCCTCCGAAAGCGTCTTCTTCCTCTTTTTGAGGTTACACGATGGTCCTACGCTTTTTGGCCGGATGCCGTTACTGGCCGGATTTAGCCTCGTGCCATTACTCCGAAAAAGGTTTTGGAGGTGGTACAAGGCCTGGGGAGGCCAATTTCGTGCCGAAGCATCTCAACCCCCGAACGCACCGGAACTGCGGCCAATTGAAAAGTACTGGGCCATCTGCGAAGCAGCCACTTCAGGAAGCATCGCCGGGAAGTGAAATCGGGGGAAGATACGAAGAAAAAAGGATTGCCACGCAAAAATAGTTGGTCAAAATGTTGCACAGGACCTTATGGGTAGTGTAAAGAAGAAGGTTCGTGCATTTGGATATCGAATTGAAATCGAATAAAGTAAACCTGGGAAAATATTTATAACATGTTTTTATTTCACTCCCTGAAAAGTTTGAAGATGATTGTTTGAACAGGCAAGATTTTACCAATATTTGGGTGTGTAACAATGTTGATTCCGTACACCACTTTAGAGAGTAGGACGGTGAAGACCTGTAGTGCTGACAGAAAATGATGAATTGTTAATGGACGCGTACAATTTTCCTCTCCATCTAATTTTTAGCAGCCAAAGTATTCATGTTTGGCAAAAATTTACACATCATTATGTCCTTCAGCTAACGCCGATGTTTGCATTCCATATATGTGCATTAGATCACGCAGAAAATTGCACCTATTTTTCCAACTGTTCACGTTCTACGAAAAAAACCTGCGTGCTGCGTTGCCATCGTTGAGGTGTACCAGCTCTCCCAGCGAGCGGTTTAATGACTTTTATGCCCATTACTATTATGAATCGGTTCTGTGTATATATTTTCTCGTTCAGCTACTTTGTTCTGTCTTCTACGCAGAAACCAAGTCAGCACCACTGAAGTCGATACGCCACGCGTGAAAAATATTCAAAATATCGAATCCACACATGAAGTATACACAGATAAAAAGAAACATAGTTTTTTTTTGCATAATCTAATGCACATAAAAGGAATGCTAGTTTTGGCAGAAAATAATGGGATATTTCATGTAAATCTTCGCCATATAACGCCAGGATCGAGTCTATTGTATGAAAGATTGCAAAAAATGTTAAAAACTATCAAGAAAGGCTACAAATTGCGATCTTCTGAACTGTATTATCAGACCCCTTTAATACAAGCATTAGTGGCCGGCCCAAAAAGCATGATAGACCATTGTCTGGCGATGATAAGCTGCTGCTAGCAAAAGAAGCAGTTGAAATTGAAAACGGCATTGAAAATATAAATGTTTTTGAATAAGTTATATAATAATTTTAGTAACAAGAAGTAAACACAAATGTTGACAAAAATAAAATGCAAAATGTAGCTGAAAATAATGAGTTTGAAGGTGTGGTTACCATGACAACACAATTTGTTTCATGATGTTTTAACAAAAAAAAAAAATAGTAAAACCATCAATATTTGTTTTCAGCATAACTCTCCAGCAGACGGTCGTGAACGGATCAACTTACCCCCACTTGAAAGCTCTTTTAATGTACTACTTGATTAAGCCAACTGCTCCTACTTGCTTTTAAGTGTGGTACAGCCATCAGAAATACAACAAAAGACAAGGAAAAAATTTCAAATACTCATCCCGCTGAAATAATGCTGGTACAGTATGCTCTGGAAAGTTTTGTATTTTGATATTTCAAATTACTGTACTACTGTACTGAAAGATGAATAGAAAATGATTTGGTGAAAATGAGTTTTTGTAGGTTAGTTCTTATAAAACGCTCTCTATCTCCGACTGGGTGAAACATACGATTTATTTGTCATCAGCAAAGTTATTTGTATCGACTTTTTCTACAATTAGTTGAAGACATTGTTTCTATCTCAAAATCCTAATTAATTTAAATTTATATCTGCTTTTAGGGGCATTGAAGTCAAAATACGTGGCTTATTATATCCATCAGCTGCTCTACACATTTAGATTTTGTTACAGTACCGAACATGGAAACAGCTGATCATGAAATATGAGGGAGCTTTACAATACGTACAAAGTGCGGCAGAAAATAATGCGAATTTTTTTCCTATATCTTTCAAATCATTTCACCTGATTCAAGCAATAATATCAACATTTTTCGAGTGCAGTTATCTTTATAAAGTCTTTTAAACAAATTTATTCAATGTTCAAAACAAGGCGGCATTTTCAAACCGTTGGGCCTTACCAAACCAAACATCATTTAGCCGGATGTTTGGTTTGAAATTGAATTTCACTTTTCCGGAACGTTCTCCATTTCTGCGGTGAAATGAACCGGTCCATGGCTGTTAATACAGCATCGATGCTAAGCTTTTCGATGGAGAACAGGATTATCATTTTTATTCCTTCTTCAACAAGGAAAGCAATCTCTTGGAACGAGTCAATCGTAGTTCCTTGATCCGATCCCGTAATCAAGTGGCGTTTCACTCTGGCTCTGGAAAATGCATGCAGGTCTTCTTTGATGATGATTCTCCGCATGGATTTCTCCCGAAATATTGGCTTCCTTTGCAAGTAGAACGCATCGGGTTGCGAGCAATTTTTGCACGGACCGATTTGATCACGTTCCGCTGCTTAGGACCATCCTGCAGGGACTTTTTTATGCGGTAAACTGTTGCCAAATGGCACCTTACTACCTTGACAATCTCTTTCGGCTTCTTCTGGGCGCGCAACAAAATTTTACACGAACGAATTTGCAATAAAACAAATAGAATGTTTAGATACCCAGCGCCCGAAGTTTACATAAACAAATACTTTCGACAGAAATTAGTCGCTAGATACACGAATTAACCCAATACTCAAGTTTGAACATTTTCGCATTATTTTCTGCCGCACCCTGTAATCCAAAAGCTT